>JABCKI010005997.1:0-19865 GCA_018282025.1 Sphagnurus paluster
GGAAAGGGGGTTGAATGACAAGGGTGCAGAGGAGAATATGGAGGAAGCGGGGGGTGCGGTAGTCCGGGTGGGGGTGACGGGGGGAGGGGCTTGAGGGGCGGGATCGGTGTGGGCGGCTGGCAAAGGGGACATTTTCAAAGAACGGTCCTGGGCGAGGTACGCAATGACCGCAAGGATGCCGGTTACGATCTCTGCACCCATGAATGCGCTGCCGCCACTGTCGATCGAGGTACTGAATGAATTCAAGTCAATCATTTGCTTGTAAGGCGACTAGATGGGTGGTAAAGGACAAGTTGTATAACTCGATGGATTGCACCTAGTCAGGAATTTATAGGGTGTGGCTGACTGGCTCTCTACAGACTGATGGTTCGATCGCTCAGTCACAGGATTAGGGAAATAATGCTTGGGTTTATTTCAGTAATCAGGCTCCAGAATTTTTTGCTGCTCGCCCGTCACTTGGAAGTTGGGAGATGACCTTCAATGGCAACTTCAAGATGTTAAACCGAAGCCTTGAGCACGTCGTCTGAGAGAGTTTGACTTTGTAGTGGATAAAATATTTAAAATTCAAATAATGTAACCTAGATCGATTTAGGACGAATCTAGAATTTCAATGGGAGGAGGAGTAGGAGGCGACTACATCACGCGCGTGGTTCATGGTGCGAAAACGGTATACGCGTTGTCTAGATGTGTTTGCACACTGACAGTGACACTGGCGTCACAAAACTCAGTACTGCACCATCGAGGTGACATATCTGAGATGGACGACGAGACGGCTGAAATTGAGCTCGTAAGTCTTTATTTCTGCAACTAATTAATGTAACTAATCGTGGCGAGAAGTTGGAGCAGAACCTGAACAAGACACGCCAGATCTCACAGAGGATGATCAGTACGTCTTGTGGAGAAAATCCAAATGTTTCTCTACTCAACTGACCAGCCATTCTCGACAGCTTCGACACACGACTCGCAAAGCTTGAAAAATCGATATTGCCATTGTACACATCAACGCAGGTCCTGAACAGGCGAGCAGCGAGTAAGTCTTTCTCATGCTCGCCCATTCAGGCAGCCTGACACTAGTAGATATCGACAAGACGCTTCTGAAGATCGATGAGATGGGGAGTAGTAATGAGGGAATAGCAGAAGAGGAAGCACTTATTCTTCGCGGGTGAGTTCTATGGATGTCTGGTGTCGACCGTAGCCAACGTCCACAAAGACCACAAACAACACAGCTAGATAAATACCGCGAAGCCCTAGAACGTCTCAATGCCAGTATAGCGTTCAAGTCGTCAGACCAAGACACCGCCCAAAGCGTACGCACCCAGCCGATGGTTTCGAGCTGCGCTAACTTGACGTTGACTTCCAGGCGCGTCTCATCGAGACCGGCGCGAAGAAACTGGCGCAGCTATACACGAAGCTGGTAGCGGAGGTCTCCTCAGGCTCACCGCCGCCGCCTGGGGCAGACTGGGCGATGGCGATGTTCCCGCCGGCGGTTCTCTCGACCCTCCGGCAACTAGTGGCCTTTCTACGGACCCTTCCTATGCCAGCGACGCATCCCTCGCATCCGGCTGCCGAGACGATCCTCACGACCCTCAAGGACGCACAGCGTGGATACGCTGATATGAGAGGAGCTTGGACGCAAAAGTGCCTCGAGAGCCAGGGGAAACGCGTCATTGATAGAGCAGATACGATAGACGTTATCGCGGCTGGAAAGGAGTTTGGTAAATGGGTCGAGGTGGCGTTGATATCTTGCGAGGTGCGTCCGTCACCCCACAGGATGCAGACCGTTGTTGATTTGATGGACAGGAAGAGTATCAACTACTGACGCAGCTGACGCCGATTGCGAGCCCTGCAATGTTGGGATCGTCGTTTACTATACTGCTGGCGCCGATCTTATCGCTGTTTGGTACGACGCTTACGGCTCTGGTGAACCTGGTGAAGCGTTCGCTGCCCAAGTATACGTTCCTTGCACTGTCGGCATATGAAGAGATGCTGGTGCTTCAGCCGCAGTGGGACGACTTGCTGTCGAGAAGGGGCAATGCGGGGCGGCGTGAGGGCAACGAGCTGAGGGACGGATTGCATACGCTGCGGGCTGTATGTTTGCGCAGCTTCCCGGAGTTTCTTGCAGACTTGAAACTCGGTGCACTTGGCAAGGGCGGCGAGCTGGTGACGACAGGTCTGGCCGACTTTGCAATCTCAGTATGATGTTTTGCTTCTTTAAAAATGGAATCTGATGTTCTCGCAGACCGTGAAATACATGGAGAGGCTACCTCAGGTTGAGGCTGCAGCTGGCTCGGCGTTGTTCACATTGGGAGATGGGAATTGGAAGATGGGAGAAGGTGTTCAGGTTGGCAAGGGGGCCACGAAAGGTGGTGAGAGCGACGAGTCTGTCGTTCTGGAACATTATGTCTGTAAGTACTGTTCTGCCTTTTCTCGTTGTCGAAGCTTATATTAATACAGACGACATTGTGGTGACGGCCGTGAATAGTCTCAACACATTGTCACGGTCCTCACGACGGCCTACTATTGCATCTATATTCCTACTAAACAACATCTCGTATCTTCGACACCACTTGTTCCTTGAGCCGATCCATCCGGCGTTGGCAGGCCTGATTCCCAAAAGCGCTCATGACTATCTTAACTCGAACTTTCGGACTGCCAAGTCGGCGTACTTTGATTCAAACTTCATGCCTCTGATGCAGGCGCTGACTGATGACCCGAAAGAGAAGACTAACAAATCTGCGACGAAGGAAAAGTTTACTCGGTTCTTCGACCTATTGGAAGAGGTGATGGAGAGGCACAAGTTGGCCAAGGTCATGGAGGATGACGCCGATGGGCGCGAACAGATTGCCGAGGAAGTTGTAAAGCTCGTGATACCATCGCTGCAGAGGTTCTCCCAAAAGCACCGCGATAAGGAATTCAGTAAAAGTGGGTCACTCTTATTTTGTCCCCTCTACTCTGAGGTCAATCGGGTGCTTATTCTCTTCCGTAGATCCTCAAAAATGTTTGTATGCTGTACTTGTGGCGTACTTTCCCACCTGGTGACTAACATTTGTTTTTAGACATCAAGATGTCCAACGAAGCAGTGGAGTCTCAGCTGAGGAGCATCTATCGATAGATTTCAGATACCCTCCGGTCCACACGCTGCGGCGTCCCTGTTTGGAGCACCGTTTATCCCTCCCTGTCCCAAGGTACCCGCCGCGGCCTTTGTACCCTCTTTTTGCACGTGTACCCCCAATATGCTCCCATCTTTCAGGGAAACCTAAAATGAAATGCACGGCCCCTTTACTTCAAGTCGTCAATTACTGTCCTCGTCGCTTCCCCATCTTCACTTTGAATTGTTTTGAGAAGCGGCATTACATGAGCCAGAAACCCATTCCAAATACAAGCCCTAATGCAAGTGAAAGTATTTGTGCATATCCAGGGTACAAGACTTAAACGATGTTGAACGCAGAGGAGGCGCCCCCCTCATTATAAGTAACTTGATTCGAGATCGCCGTCATGCAGATATTGCTGCATGTAATGGCGTGCGGCGCAATGTCCAGACGCGTCGTGTGCACTGTGGCACGTGCGCGCGAGGTGCGGCCCTCGGGATCCTCCGAGTCGAGTGCCCCTCAGGCCTCGAATTTGAAGATTTTTTCGTCCACCCTTTCCGGTGCAACTGGTCGCCGTCGGCGGTCGCACTCTATCTAGTCATTTTTCATTCCACTACTAATACGCACATCTCCCCAGGGCCAAAACTGACTCAAACACTCCCATATGGTAAGCATGGGAGTTGGAGTGTTCTTATATGGTCCGAGCACATCTTCTATAGCCTCCGTGTGTCAACATCGTTTATAATACCCAGAACCATTGAACAGAATTGAACAGAGAGGCGCTACGATTTTTTCCTCCAGGTAATAGCTTGGGTCACTGTTTGTTCAGGGGAGTTGGAAAGTGACGGGGATAATGGTAACTCAATTTGTACAGTTGATGCAGGGCCTGCCGCTTGGGCAGGGCAGGCGTTCCATGGATGCAAGCAAATGCTCGCGCCGGAAATCATACGAGTTCAGTTATTCCTCCTCTCCTGCTGCGATGCCCATGCAAAGACAAATTAAAGCGGACCCGGAGGGCCCCCTTCAAAAATAACCAGTGTTCCGACGGGAAGCAATCAAACAATACAGTTGCTTCGTGGGTGCTGGCTCAGGGTCGTGATGATCATCCCCCAAACTTGTGACCTTGATCGCTAGCTCCATCACTGAGTCGAAGGGTCCATGAACATATGCGTTATCACATTTATAGACGGAGGCACAAGCGTCGGTTCTGTGGTATGCCCTCTTGACTCTCGACAATCGTTCATACCGACTTCAATGCCCCAGGCTTCCGATGTCACCAGTCTCTATGCCCAACGGTCTCTATTCGATGGAATTATCGTTGCTACGCTGGGTTATGGTGCAGAATTTAACCCTTGTTTCTCCTTTTCCTGCTAAACTTCGCTTGAATTTTCAGGCGCTCTGCTGATGTTGTCTATGCAGCTAATGCAGGTCCTCTTGTCTAGACCGAATCGTGGCAAATTATATTGGACCATTGTCAGTTATTTTATGGTCCTGTTCATCCTTGCAACAATCGCTATCGGGGGGAAGCTCAAGTACGCGGAGATGACGTTTGTGGACTACCGAGATTTTCCAGGGGGGCCTGTTGGTTTTTTCAACGCTCATTTGGACAACCATATCTACATTATGGGCCAAGTTTCGTGCGTTGTTGACATCTTCCTGAGTGAGTTCACCCAGCTCACTCCTCTGTAGAACTACTCTGGTACCATGGGTTGGTGACATTGTGATGGTGCGTCTGATCTTATCGCGATTACTCCATAGCTAACGGTCGAACTCTAGTTATACCGTTTGTTCGTGATATGGAACGGAAACCGCCTAATTCTGGTTTTGCCCACATTGTTATACGTTGCTAGAGTTTGTGAGTGGCTACCAATGACTATCTCTACGCGGCTGATTTATTTACCCAAGCGATGTCCATCCCACTCCTTATTTCTCAAACAAGACCCGAGAATACTTACTGGGCGCTGAAAAGCCCCATGTATGCCAGGATTTTCTACGGCATCTGCGTAGCCCTAAACTTATTCGTTTCTGGTGCCATCGCAGCCAGGATTTACCTCATGCGCCAAAAGGTCAAGCAAGTTATGGGAGAGCTACACGCAAACTTCTACACAGGATTCGTAACCATCCTGGTCGAGTCTGGTGCTTTGTTCACGCTCTGGGGCCTTGTCTATGTGATCATGTTAGCTGGTGACATCGTGGAGAAAGAGACTTTCCTCCTTCCTTACACTCAGATTTTGGTGTGTAGCAAACATTTCTATAGCCCGTACACTTCTAATCACGACTCGATTTAGGGTATTACACGTATGTTAATTATCCTCCGCATGGCTCAAGACAGGGCCTGGTCCCTACAGCTCGCACAAGCTATCGCTAGTGAGGCGAGCGAGTGGCAACCCACTTCCACGCACAATATACCTCTCCACGACGTCCCCGCCAGCTCCGAGGGCTCCCCACAGAAAAAATGTCGCGAATCTAAATACCGTGAATCCCAATTCCATGATTCCGTTTCGCTGTCCTTGTAGGGGGCGCGTCCTTGTATACTACTCTTTCCGAGAGAATTGCTTCCAACCCCCTGCTCTATTCTTCGTACAATCCACCAGGTATATTTCATAATGTATGGGTTCTCGGGTATATACATAGTCCTTAATTCTTCAATCACGACAAGCCGGAGTTAATAAACCTTCTAAACAATGTTGTCTTCGGCTATACGTCGGCCACAGGCTCAGAGTGGGTCCAAGTCTTCTGCAACTTTTGTTGCGTTGGTGACGATGATACCTTCGGGAGCACAGAAGAGACAGACACGCTGTACAAGATCTTGGCGAACCGATTGATATTTTCCATATGGGTCGACCTTTGGACAGGCAGGCGACTCATATCCTAAAATACTACGTACACTCGAATCTTACCTGGATTTGTGATTATATTTTGGTACAGATTAACCATCATAGTACTCCAAATCCGACTCTTCATGACGATCTTCTCCTGGGTGTGTAACATCGAAATCTCCCAACGGCGATTTGGGTCGATTAAAATCCCAATAGTTTTCGCCGTAGCTGAGATAAAGTTCGTCGCCTCTTGAGACATTTTTAGCTGTGATTAGCTCCACAATCAGTAAACAATCAACGAGATTTTTTGTTTAGTTTACTTGTTATAAGGGCGATACGATGGTCCCCGTCGATCAACAATACTGAGTAAGGATTTGAATAGGAATGTCATCAGCGAACCGGCTCTGCCTTGATGACAAAAATGCTAACCTTTAGCCGCACAATTCAGTTTATCGGGTTGGTCTTTAGAATCGTTGAGATAGCGCATTTCGTTACCGAGCTTTGCCGCGTCTATCGTTGAGCTTCCGTCCGTCTCGCTCAAAGAAAACATGTAGTTTAATCCTGTGTGTTTGTGCAGGAAATCACTAAATTTAGTACGGTGGAGAATTCAATCATCAGCGATAAGGACAAAGAGGGAAAATATAGATTCCCCACAAGCTTCCATGTTGGGCATGGGGTATGATTTCTCCAATGTATTCTGATGAAATGAAACCGACGGTGAACTCGAGATAGTGGGTCCGAGAAAAGAGCACTCACCTCCAATTATGGTGTTAAATGAAATTGGACGACCGGCAAACGCCCCCAGCCCATATGAACCATGCCGTACTATGATACTCTGTTAAGCTCATGTCAGAATTATGGTTAACGAGTCAAGTGCGAAACGGACAGGGAAGTTGGCGCGTTGAAGAGCAACGTTACGACATTCCTTGCCTTTTTTATTTCCTGCGGCGCGCAAGATAAATTATAATCATGAGATCGAAAATAAGTGAGACCCATACCTCTAGAAATTATATCAATGGAATGGATCGAGAGAAAAAACAATTCTCACCGTGCACAGCACCTGATGCACAAGTCAGGTTCACATTCTCGTCCCGCCTGACGGCACCGGCACTTTTCGTAAGATTCGCAGGCCTTTTCGGTCTTCGTGTGACGACATTTACAGCCACGCCAGCGTATATCACCTAGATTTGAGATATCGATAGAAGGTTCATATCGGCGATGCAGTAACTTGTACGAGATGATGATAAACTTACTCACAGTCAAACTGACAGCGACAGCTTCGCTGACAATGTTGCCGATTTTGATAACATGGGCAGGAGAAACGGTCGCATGGACCTGCGTGATGGCACGGTTTTACCCTTTTCCGATACGCATAAAGTTGGTGCATGAAGAAAGTGGAGCATCGGATGCGAGTACATACGGTTCAAACCTAGGCGGATCGTCTTCATCCAGGTGTTCGTCCACTGTAAATATTCTTATCAGTAAGTCCGCCGCAACGTCTTATCATAATCACTGCACTTGCCAAATACAGGTTTTAATTGCCTCTGTGCATCGTCGGGATATGGTGGCTCTATGTCCGCGTCATTAATTTGTTGGCACCTGAATGCAAATATCTGCTTAGTGTGTTTAATAAGGACGTATCCTGAACAAATCTATTGTCAGAACATTCCTCGCTACAATCCTTGCCACAGATTACTGCCAATGTACACGGACTATCATCTGGGAGTAGCTTCAGGATCCCACTAACCCGTGTTTCATCATCGAATGTCCAGCCGTGCGCTATCTAAAAGCAGGTTATCCATGGATATAATGCACAGCCAATGAGATATAAAATACCAGAGGGGAATTTCGATTGTTTGTTGAGCGGAAACATCGACTCCCGCAGGGTAGGTCCGGGTTCCGAGGGTTTTTTTCATTTTGCAATTCGGTTCTGAGCTGATGACTTTGCAGCCTTGGCTTGACAACGTCCAAGCCGCCATAGGGAGAGGCTGTATATCTCATGGTCAGTTCTCGGCTATGAACAGTTTTTCATACACGCACTATGCGTTGGGCAGAACGAACGCAGACACCGCAATTTCGGACAAAAGTGTCGCAGCGCTTGATCAATATGAAGAGAGATATCCGGTGAATCGAGAACAAATGTGTTACGAGGTATTGATTCTTCGGTCTGCTCTGGAAGTGTCCGCCACCGCAGTGGGTCACTAAGATATTTAAGGTGTCAAAATGATGAAACGAAGTAAAAGGGTTGACAAACCGTTGTGCGGTGTCCCACAGAAGGCCCGAGCTTCGACTGATGCGTAACTTCCGGAATAGCTTCAGTTCATCGATTTGAGAGAAGCTAAAGCACTCTTCAACATACAAACGCCGTGCGACCTCGAGCTGTATCATCTCTACTACCAAGTGTCGCCCGCAAAGGTATTCTTCAACCTAGAGAATCAAAGGCAAAGAAAAACCACACACAATCAGGGTCAGGAGAAACAAAATCCTCCTGCCAGATAAATTTGTTGAACTCAGAAAGGTACTCCACGAGGCGGAAATTCTTGTCATCTGCATAAGGAGCGAATGTTGCCACGGTCCCTGCTATATCTCGATCCACGTCTAAATCACCATCTTCTTCATTTCCATCATGGTGGTCCTGTAGGTCGTAGCTGTACGACGACGGAGTGCAACATTCGTACCGCGGATACGGACGAGCGGCTTCCCGTTTTTCAAAGAAACAAGACATCGTTGAGTACCTTATACATTTGACCGAGTTCATACCCTGTGACACACTTGACTCAGGCCACAGAGTCGTCTCGTCAAGATCGTCAACAACTTGGGCGAACTCCTCCACTGTGAAGTATTCCTGCATTTCATCTACCGCTTGCGCATCGAAATCGAAATCCAGGGGGGAATCTTCGCGGGAGTCGGGCACCGAGACGGAAGCAAATCCTACGGGCCGCTCGCAGTCGCGTATGGCAGCCTTGCACTCCTCATATTCCCAACGGTAGAAGGCTTGCCATATATCATGGTAGATTTCTGTTGCGATTTGCTGCCGCTGGGCATAATTGAGTGTGCTTTCCTGCTCGTCTGAGCGAGGAGAGCTGTACATAGCACAAGTGTGTGTTCCACTGGAGAGGCGCGCGGTAGTTGAAATGTAATTTTGAAATTGAAGCCTCGTCGATCATCGATCATTTAGGGCAGACTAATCAGAATCTAATCTACGGCCCCTCAAGTGTTAGAAAAGTGGAGTACATCCATATATACTACAAGTGGCTGTATCGGCGCTTCACATGCATTAATCTGCAAGGCTCGACGCCTCGTCTCCAGAATCCAGCAAGCTTTAGGATTAGAGATGTCAGATGACGTTCAAAAAGGGACAACATAAACCTACCTGTACTGTTTCATCAACGAACACTCTCCTCCATTTTCTAGGTCAATGCTATAAGAATAAAAGTAGCCTTCTGAGGAGATCACCATAACATGGGGCATTGTCCTATGCGGAGGGTCAGATACAGAGTAATGATAGATAAATACACTGGATCAACTTACCCGCTTAGAGCGACAATACACCGTGTTCCGCTCGTTGGTAGGCGCAGGAAAGCAAAATCCCGTGAGGGCTCCCACATTTCTGTGAGTGTGTTCGGTAGGTACCCACCCACGGAGTGCGTTAGGCTCTTCGTCATTTGCATTGATTTCCGCCGTAGGCTTGATCTGAGCAATTGTAAATATCACCTTTTCAACACTAGAACCAGGGGAGCTCACGACACGCTGTTACTCTTCTTCTTCTTCTCGATGAAGGCATCGTAGCCGCCATCCAACCCTTGCACGCCTTCCCTGCTATCAATCGACTCTGGCGGGCTCGAGGGACTCTCTGACGACGCCTTTGAAGATGACTTCTGCGGACCGAGCTTGAATATGTGGACTGTGTCGTGCGCCGAGCTGACCGCGAGTAGGGACGACACGAGATTAAAGCTGATCGAATATATTCTTGCCTCGCGGGTGCCACGACGGAACTGATACAACTTCTCTACACCAGGAACGCTCCACACACGGATGACCGTACCCTTCTCGGACGCGGTTGCGAGGAGCGTACCCGTCGAGTTTATGGATAGGAACGAGATAGGCGTTTTGTGCGCCTGTATCACGTTTAATGTGGATAATGAGCGGGTAGAAAAGAGGAGGACGTCGCCCGTTTGCTGTTGCGTCGCCGATGCTGAGCCTGTCGATGTACTTTGACCAGCAAGTTGTGAATTGTGCGACGGAACGGGTGACGGGTACGCGAGGTAGGAGCTATCCGCCGAGGGAGAGAGCGCGCAAATGGCTGGATGGGGTGATCAATATGTGAATAATCGGGCCAGCTTTTACGTACCTTCTGGATTGGCTGATGTCTCGATTACGTGCTGTAGGCGCATGTTGGAAATGTCATAAATGTATATTTCGGTTTCTAGCACAATAACAAGTGTCTTGCGGTTCAGCTTCACGGCCAGTATAGACGAGGGGAATAAGAGCTCGCATATCATAGATTGTCTCTGGGGTAAAGTTAGTCTTTTCTTGTGAGATCGCCTAAATGTGATAACGCACCTTCGTATTGACTATCTGCAACTTCCGTGGGCTTGACTGCGGCTGATCTGCGGCACCAACCAGTGCGATGAGCGACGTACAGAAGAGCATTTCTACGATCCCTCTGGCACCATCATCTTCAAGGGTACATTCAGCGTCTGACACCTCTAATTCAGGATTGAAACGCACTCATAGTGTACACCCGACCAAACGGGTCACAGTTCGTGATGCTGTAGCCCTTCCTTGTGCCCACGGAGACACATCTGAAGCTCCGTGAGCACTTGAGAGCATTTGGCAATCAACTGAACGAGAACCTACGAGAAGTCTTGGTTGAAATTGGCAAAAAGCATGTTGGCATTGGTCCGTTCCGCCATCGCAGTATCCTTCAACTGAGTCTTCACGAGGATAAATTAGGCCTGATGAGTAGAATAGCTGCTATATGCTCAGCCCAGGGTGTTATCGTAGAGTATCAAGATACAAGTCAAGTGCTAGTACCGAGTACCGAGGACAACCCTCGGACGCACCACGGGCACTCTACTGTCACTGACCGTGAGAAATTCAATACATCATACTGACGTCCGCTGGATCTGGCTTTTGGACCTCCAAAGCTGCAACTGATAGTTTTGAAAGCGTGATTTGATATCACTAGACCTACAGGCAATCTTTTAAAAAATAATCTAGGCGCCCTTGCAATCATTGGGTAAAACGGAGAACCAATAATGGATACTAGCGAAATAACAGCCACTTTTCGATCCACCCTTCAAGAAGTCGGCGGCAGTGGTGTACGTACTCGCTAGATTGATCCTACAACCCAGAGGTAAGCTACATGTATTCGAATGATTCAGATCTTCGCTAATACTGACGCGTGAGCAAGGCGAATGGAATACAAAAGTTATGCACTTGCGCGATTGGGTAAGTTCAAGATCACTGATTACTTGGAAGGTCACATCTTTAGCTCTCCCTATTTATTTGAGTTCCTTGACATATTTTTTCTGAAATCCGAAACAGGTACCTGCAAGTTATTTCAGATAGGAACAGATCTACAGTGGCAGCTATGACTAGTACTTGTGTGACTTGGATTTATCACTTATTATCGTCTCAGTCAGTTTGGTGGGTGGGTGCCCTTTATGCGCGCACAATAACTCCATTAAATATCCTATAGTTTCTCGATGTGGCGACCTTGGTTCCGGTGACAGGAAAAAGCCCTGAAAATCTGTTAAGCTCAATTCGATTTCGAACATGATACTCTGACAAGATGATTTACGGTCACGAGATCGTCGCGTCGAAAACCTGCCAGTGCCGATGCGTGCCGGAGTAGTCAGCCAATGAGGCAGACTGGTTTATTCCAACTCAGCGCGCCACAACTATTAAAACCGCACATAGCGATTTTTTCTTTCAACAGTACAATCATGCATCCCCCCAAGAATTCTGAGACCAAATCCTGCTACGACCCCTTCACCGCCATCCTCTCCTTCTTCACCGCCATCCTTTCTCTCCTCTCCCCCGGTATGTGCGCACTCATCGCCTTCGTCCTGGCTGTCATGGACGTCGTCGACTCCTACTCCCTCTACCTCCCTCCTACTCCTTCTATGTCCCCCGCGTCGCCTACCATCTTTCAAATTCACCGCGAGTTTGAGAAAGAGGCTTTCCTCGTTGTCATTAGCGCCATCATTTTAATCAGTGTCGCTATCGGTGAGCGTTTCATCAACCCGCCTTGAGTCATTAAGCGTTTTTACTGACCCCGCCTTTACCCATTCCTCTCTAGCGACCTTTTTCATCATTCACAAACGCAAAGAGAGCCGCCGAAAGTACGAGGATCCCCCCGACTTACCTCTGCCGGACTTTGCGCAGCTTCATGTGAACTTCGTCCTCATGCTTGTCCTTGCGGGATTCATGGCAGAACAATCCCCCGATTTTGGACGGCGCTTCTTTCGCGGGCTCGTTAAGATGCGGAATCGCAACGCTCGCCTTTTCAAGCAGCTCGGCATGAGGATGCACGTGCGCAATGGCGATCATATTACTCCGACACCTCCGGTCAACGACAATCTCGACTATGGGATTGATGATATCGCGCTGAGGATCCCTTTGCCCGAAGACACCGACGACGAACTTGAGCTTGCCCTCCTCACACCACTGCCCCAGAACGACGATGAGGATCTGGTATCGGTGACTGTTCCTGAGCGCATCAGCGCTGCTGCTCCTGCCTCTGTGCAGTCTGAGCGCAACAGCTGGTGGGACGCTCCCTCCCCTCTCGACCTCACTTTTTTATGGGCTGATGAAGAGCTTGACTTTGATCCTACCGACGCCGGAGACTCTCAACCCGCTACGGCTATCTGCAAGAAAGCGCCGAACGCGAGGCACGGTGCGGAGGAGGTTCGAATCCAGAAAGATATTGACGAGGGTACTAGAAGCGGACGTTCCCAGGTCTGCGGAGAGGTGCGAAGTGAATACGCCGGGAATTGGCGCCGGGAAGAGGAGGCCCATGAGTTGGTTGGACATGAGGAGGAGAAGGCGCGGTTGAAGGGGGATAGCGTTTGCATTGAGGAGAAGCGGTTAGAACAGAAAATCGAACGCGAGGAAGGACGACGCGAGACCGAGGTTGATAAGGTCGAAGCAACCATGGCGGTGATTGAGGCGGAGCGCGTACGCCTTATCGAGGGCGAGAAGGAGAAGAGGAGAGTCGAGGCCGCAAGGATTGAAACTACTCTCAAGGTCATTCAATCGCAACGCCTACGCCTTGTCGAGGACCAGAAGGAACAGGCTAAACTCGAGGCTGAGAAGGCTGAACTTGCGCGTGTCGCTGCCGAACTCGAGGCGGCGAAGAAGGCGGAGGAGGAAGAGACTGAGCGGATTGCGGCGCTCGAGAAATCAAGAATCGCAGGAGCTGTGGCGCAGAAAAGGCAGCAAGATGCCGTCAGGCAGCGCCAGATCATTCAACAAGCGTGTACGGCAGCAGCGGCGACAAGGACTCCTCCCGAAGATTTGGAGACCCGGCCTGAACTACGCTACGGGCATTGTTACCTGGTAGGTCTTCTCAGCCTTCGTTCGCTTGGTTCGTATCTGAGTTTTGACCTGCAGTCTACACCGGTGCTCATCCCCCGCCGCCCAAACACGATATTCGCGTCTGCGCCACATCTTCCCCGGGTCACACATACGACCGTTTCCGAGCCCGTTTTTGTCGACATGACGCACGTCCCAACCTCAGAGCTTACTCCGCAACAGCAAAGGAGGCGGGAACTCAACCGGAAGAGGCGTGTGCGCGCGAAGGTCCTCCAGGAACATATCGGAAGACAAGTCATCGCGGAGTGGGTCACTGGCGAGAGAGATGCGGACGCCGCATGGGCTTGACCGTGAGTGTGGTTGGTGGCGTTTCGTTGGTGTTCTTTTTCTGGCGCGGGGATTTCGCTGAAGGCACGTTTTTGGTTATAAGGTTCGGGGAAGGGGGAGGTCTTCGGTATTGTCTCCGGGTCGGGGTCGTTTCTGGGATATGGACTTGAACTCTTGCTACGGACTTGTGTACAGGATTCGCGTGACCTGGACTTGGATATTTACTATGCAAAATTGTATCAGGTTATTGTGCATAACTTCCTTTTATATTATTTAGTTTTAGTTTATATCGCAGCGGACTATCGATTCGGTGCCGTAGTCCCATAAATCGTTGAACATTTTCCCCACACCTTGAACGCGAGTTTAGCATCGAGCTCAAAGTTAATGATGCCATGGCTTTCAAGTCTACAAGTTTACAACCTCCGGGCCGGGGTCACGGGATTCAGTGGGCCCGGGCCCCGGGAGTCTACTCTCGCGCGCTACCACCAAATATCCAAAGTTCAAGCGCTGAAGCCTGGCCTCTTAAGCTTGCACCATGATCAAAATCTGGCGTCTCAGCCTCAAAAAAATTTATGGGCGATCCTCAATGAGCACTCTGCGCGCCATCAAATTTTTCCAAGACCAGCAAGTGTTGGTCCCCGACATAACTGGTCGTGAAGATGAATTCATTTGTAAAGATGAACCGCACTTTCTAGGGGCTGAGTATGGCCTCGGATATAATCCACTTCTCCCCGGCTCGTATTATCCGGGACCCTCTGGCCACGAAAGAGTGCAGATCCTTCGAAAGCTCGGTGTTGGTTCTACTGCAAGTATTTGGATGGCAGCATTTACAGGGTGAGCGATTGTAATTTAAATATATCAAAGCAAAATTCAAACTTTATCATAGAACAACAAGCAAAATGCAGGAGCGATTCGGGGCACTCAAAGTGCTTACTACAAGCGTAACTAATCGTATTCTCCGCAACGACGATTATCCGGTGCGCGCCGGTAGGGAACTTGTATCCATGCAGCGGATAACCGATACTAACCTCAACCACCCTGGCTATCGCTACTGTCTGCATCTACTTGGAAACTTTCTATCGAACAGCTGTCATGGTCCACATATAACTCTTGTGACTAATGTCTTTGGCTCCGATTTAGAGACGCTGCAATATTCGCAGCCAACTAGAACATTTTCTGTTGCAGTAGCGAAGCGAATCATCAAGCAGACTCTACTTGCACTCGACTATATTCACAGGGAATGCAGATTAGTGCACTGCGGCAAGTGTATTTCCATTTTCTAGGCCCAAATACTAGTACCAATCCATATTTCAGACCTCAAGACGAACAACATAATGGTTTCCCTTGATACATCTGACGCGATGATCTATGAATATTTGAATTCTACGCCAGTACAGATCTATAGCCCTCAGATGGAACCGGGTCTTTCCTCGAATCCGATAGTCACATGCCGCTCGCAACCGCTTCCCAACTTTGGCCTTGACCCGACTTTGAATAACATAAATGTCAAAGTGGTTGACTTTGGCGAAGGTGAGTCAAGTACGCTTGAAATTCAACGTCATCCTGATGCCTTTTGTTTTCGAAGCGCTCCCCCTCGACGAGATTCCGATTGGCGATGTGTGCCAGGCCGAGTGTCTGCGTGCCCCTGAAGTTATCCTAGGGTATCACTGGTCATCGTCAATCGATATATGGTCCCTTGGATGTATTGTATGTTAAATTTTCCATTTGAGACTTTATACGCTTACAGACGTCAAGGTATTTGAATTGATAACCTGTTTGAGGCCGAGCGGAACGAATGCCACCTACAGCGCATGGAGGAACTTCTCGGCCAGTTCCCATCGTATTTCCTTGAGCGATGCTTTCGCCGTGCAGAATTCTTTGACGATGAGGGTAAGAACTCAGTCCCCATGCAACACATTTCTATTTATACATTTGCTTTTCAGGCAAACTGCTTTGCACTGCGCCAACCACTCCCAAGACCCTAGAAGCAGCAATTGCGGAGCACAGGACGGTGAATAAAAATGACGTGGACCCCGTGGCAGCATTTATACGACGTTGCTTAACGCTTGATCCGGCTGAACGGCCGAGCGCTGCAGAGCTTTTAAAGGACGAATGGCTTTTTAATGACATTTGAACACTATGCGTATTTCAATTTTTCAAGGCGTGGAATAATACTAGGCATCTTAAAGATAGTCACAGATTCATGAATCTAAAGTGTATCGCCAAAAGTGCAAGCCTGAACCAGCGAAGGGCTAGGGGGTGTACAATAGCTTCTTCTACAGTGATCTGTGAAGTTGGCAGGCATCTCGCAATTAAAATATTGATACCTCAAGCAAGTTGGTTTTAGACGCACGCAAGAGAATAATTTGACCACAGCACATTGTATGTAAGCTATGTTTTCCCTTAGGTTTAGTTTCTTGGCATTGCATCTACGCTCTATCTACTACGTACTTCTCCAGACTCGAAAAATCGAGATGGTATAATTTTGGTTTTTATCCGTAATCCCTCACGTTTGAATTTTGCGACTTGCAAGGAAGAAGCATTGAGCGATGAGCTAGCAATCCGCCAGAACGCAAACCAGTAACAAATCATTTCAGGATCCAAAGCTCCCTCTCGCCTCTCCACCCTCTTTTCCTTCTTGTCTCGAGGCATTGGCTTATACACCGCCACCGCCCTTACCGTGGTGCTCGCTCAATACGTCGATTCCGGCCCCCACGCTCGGTATTCCCAGGGAGACGAGTTTTAAGCAAGAAGTGTTTTTCGCCGCCGTTGGGGAAAAGGACTCACGAGTATGAACGAATGAGTGTACTTACCATGAAGAGGGGAAAAAACAGAACACATAGGATGATAAAATGAAGTGGAAGATATGTATGAGGTGTTAGAACAGGGTCGACGACAGCAGAATAAGAAGTTGGTCTCCATCCAGCGACTTGGAGGCCAACCTCTTCGTCTGCTCCTCAGCGAGCTGAGTGCTCTTCACGATCCTCGCATAGATACTTATGGCTTTTGGGTCGTCGATGACCTCCGCAATAGGTGTCAAACCCTCCTCGAACGCAGCGGATGAGCAAAGTCCCTTTTCCACTGCGCGAGCGAAGAAATCAGCCAGAAGCCGGTAATCCGCTTCCTTGGCCCCGACGGCACAGGAGGTGAACTTGTTGACCAGTCGGAAGTGGTGCACGACTGGGAGGCCAGTGAAGTAGACCTCAGCCTCGTCCAGATTCCGAACGGCAAGGAAATTTTTCAAGTTTTCAGCGATCTTCTTGTTAGCCTGTTCCTCAGTCATATCTGTGGCCGCCTCTTCATCGTCAACATAATTGTCCGACTCCGACTTGGTAGCCGATGCTTCATGCCCTATAGGTTTCGACCGTGGTAGAAGCACAATGCGCTTCCATTGCGGTCTAGGTCTGGGTGCTACTGGCAAAATCGTTTCGGCACTTCATGAGCAAGTAAATGAATATTTACCTCTGACATCAGTTGCAGGCTCAGCACCCTGCTTGGGCATGTCGGGCATGCTGGACTTCAAATTTATGGGCGAAAGGGAGTCTCGATTGTGATTCTTCTTGCCAGCAAAAGCGCTGCTGGGCCCGAAAGCCACAGTAGAGGATTTATTGATCTTTCCGAAGGTGGTCACATCACCATCCTTGGAGGGAGGACGTGAAGGGCCAGTCTCACGAACAAATGCCCAACGGTCAGGGACAACTTGCGAGTAGTCTCCACCGTCACTTCGACGTCCAGAGTCGCCACCAGGCATGCTGATCTGGCATTGGTGGGTTCCCTTCTCGCTATCAGCTGCAGCCTTTTCCTCAACAGCCTGTTTATTTGTTAGTCAGCTTGCGACAACTAGAGGAAAGCTTTTGCATACAGCTTCGTGGATCTGAGCGATGGCGGTGGGCGCAGCAATTGCGTTAGGACTGACCCATTATCGCTCACGTAGTTCGAGCACGTCCTAGACAATCAAATCAGCCTTGAGACACGATATGAAAAGAAGATATGGCACACCTGCAACATCAATTGCATGCGCGCGTTGACGTTGGAGCTCTTGGCCAATACCTTCATGCGCGAGAAGTATAGATCCATGCGCGCAAGGGCCTTCGGTGTGTCGAGAATAGTACCGATATTGGAAAGGAGCTCACACAAGCTTTCGATGTCTTCCTCCTTTGGATCCTTCGGATTCTCAATGTTGACGAGCAGCATTGTGACACACTCGTGCATCAGACGCACTGGGAGCACCTGAAGTTTGAAGAGCTCTCCAAGGAACTTGATGAGACCCTGGCGCTTGGCTTTCTGTGTATCAGAGCAGACAACGACTTCATCATCGCCAGTCTGGTCCTCCAACGCTTTGGACGCGGCGGCAGTAGCTGTGGCTTCCTTGGCGATCCATCTGCGTTCGAAGTCGTCTTGACTCCGGTTGAGCAGGTACCTGCGGAAGAGCTGTCCACCAGGGACGGGATTGCCCTCTGCGTCCTTAATAGTGTCACGCTGGACCTGCGGGCTGATACGGTCTATCATCTTTTTGCACAGATGAGCGTACTTTTCAGACCACGTCGCATCATCAGTGGCCATCTCGTAAACAAACCTGGAGGCCACCATGAGCGTTCGGATATCTTTCTCCCCCTCAGACTTGTTCACCACAGCAATAATCTGGTCCGAGATAAAGTCAAACCTGTCCATCTGCTGCTTTCGTCTGTTGTCTTTCTCCAGAGAAAGTCAGTTTGCGCATGGGTACTCCGAATTCAGCTGTCCCTTTACCTTCTCTGTAGAGAGCTGGATCGCATATAATACATTACACAGGCGCCTAATCTCGCTGACCAAACTGCCAGGTTCCTGTCACAAATTCCTAGTATCGTGTCAAAAGAGACAACGGTCACTGTGAACACACCTGGTTCATCGCAAAAATTTGGTTGGTTTTTATTTATTTCTTCTTCGTTTGGGGGGTCTCTAGAGTGAAGTGACCCCTGTGATTTAGCCTCAGCTTATATACCACACATCTCCATGTCAAAAAGAAGTTTGATCAGTGTACCTCGTGGTACAGTCATGACAGCCTGCGATTTTGAGTGATAAGCATGATACGTAGTCACCTTGTGTAGCAAGGTCTTTCAAAATTCAAAACGATTCGGATGAAGGCAAGTAAACTGCGTCGCCAAACAAGTCGGTTATAAGATTGGGCCGGCAGGCGTAAAATTGATGGCCGGGACTCCCGAAAAAGGTCAGGTCCTAGTCAAGTGTGTGAATCAAGCAAACGAGGCACGAGCGAGCTTGAGTAATGTCTTTGGCGCGTCACGTGGATGCGGAATCACTTCTTTCTCCTCGCCGCATCCATGCGGCAGCTGGTAGGATGCTAAGCGCAGCTTTTCGACGTTAAAAGACAGCATTCCGAGCAGGCAGCTCTTCATTCTTCACCCATTCCAATCACACTCACTTCAACACATCCACTCATTAATTCAAATCTCGATCGCTATGCCCGCCGACACTCCGGACCCGCTACTGGAACAGGAACCTGATTACGAGGGAGACCAATTCAACGCTCAACGTCAAGTCCTAATCAACGCTGGAATCCCACAGGAAAATGTAATGTTACACAAGCTATACAGCAACTATGGATAGAGGATAGACAGAAGCGTCATGAGGCATGAGAGAGAGACAGGGCAGAAGGAAGAGCTGGAGGGCAGAGAGGCGGTGAAGGAGGAGATGAGGAACCAGAGATCCACCAGCAAGCAGACAAGGACAGAGTGGCACAAGCAATCGACAGGAACACAATCAAGAAATCCACCAAACAACCAACTTTCGCTTGAGGCGCGCCAGTCCCCAACGACGAAACATTACTTCCCTCTGAATACGCACGACAGAAGGTAGTGGATTTCAAATGGTGCAAGTTGTGGTACCATCAGTAAATTGAGGATAATCTGAGATGGACTTATAAGGCACTAAAATGAAAAGAAAATATGCAATATTTGTCAGTCTGATGAACAACATTATATACCAATATATATATGGGATTTGGTTTATAGTTTGTACCAGTACAACCATCCTTGGTCATATTTTATCAATGATATGTTTCTGGCACGGTGCAACCTCTGGCAAGAACTTC
>JABCKI010005998.1:0-19826 GCA_018282025.1 Sphagnurus paluster
AGTCCCCGGAATGGGCTGTGAAATATTATATATCATTAGACCTAACATGGACAGCATGGCTGATTGGTAGACATGCCTGTGGGTGCCATGTTGCGTCCACAACCCCCGAGTTCAATCCTTCCCAGCGTCAATTTTTAGAACACGTTATTCAATTACTGGTGGCTTGTCACTTGTTGGGGCTTGAACCGAGCAACTTGTCGACGAAATGGACATGGCTTGCCACACTGGTGACTGGCCAGCTTTTCTTACTTGTACCGGCTTGTACAAGCCAGTACAACCTCTCACAAGTTGCCTGTGAAATTCCTGATGTAAGCGTGAATGGTGCAGTCAATACCGATGCCACTGGGATAATAGAGTTGTATAACTTCGAGGGGGCTAACGAGATGATAAATGGTAATGAGGGGGACGTCAAGTTGAAGGTGGGGGGTGCTGGGTTGATTATTGTAGCCAACGCTCGAAGAGCCAGGTGGTCGGATTGACTTGAGACCGTGAATGATTTCAGGGTAACAAAATCATGCACAGCAGGAAATGGGATGTTGGGTCCTGGATGAGGAAGCCCAGGTAAAGAGGGAACTGAAGAAGAACATGAAAGATGAACATATACTAAAGGGACAAGCTACGCACTTTCAATCTTGATTGATTTATGGATATTGAAGAAATTTTGTTGTAACCTGTTTCGCCAGGTTTTCTCATTCAATGAGCCTCCCTGCACAAAAGCCTGGCCGATATGGGCCTGAATATCTATCGATCCGTCGCGCCAAGCATCGCGTATAAAATCAAGCCATACAGTTGCATTGTTGTTGCGTCGCACAAGGACCAGCACAGATACGTGAGTGAGCCATGTAAGGTCGTCGGGTGGATTTACAGTGATAGGAACAAGCAGTGGTGGGGCGTATATCGAGGCAAGGAATGTAGCAGGATCCCCTTTCGAGGTGATATTGACCTGGGTGAGTGTGACAGAAACTTCATTCAGACGCCGAATACCCCAGCGTCCCAAACACCTCCACATATCACCTAGGAGGCTCGTACCCTCCAGTCCACTGTTCACACCAACGATAATGCCTGCATCCACGCCGATTCTTGCATGTATGTCAAGCCAGAGCTCACCAGAGGATGTTACATTGACTACATCCACCCGATTAGGCCCCTGGAGTACCAGAGCGTCTCGCATAACGTCACCGGGTGATATTTGGGAGATCTTCGCTGCATAGGACCATGCAAGCAGAGCTAGAAGAACAAAGATAACGACAGAAATTGTCAAGGATATCAAGAAAACTAGTGTCAATCTTGAACGAAGTCGGCGGCTGGTCTGTGAGGTTGTTGAAATCGGAGTTTCACTGACTGAGGAAGAATGCTGGCCCAAGAGTAACGGGGTATGTTCTGTCGGCTCCTGCGCTCTGGCCTTTCCCTTTGAATAAGGCTCTGGCGGTACGTCTGGAGGCGTCACATCGGGAGGCGTAGGTGGGTTCATGGGAGCTGGTCTATTGCATGAAGCACAAAAGTGCGATGTCGCCAATGCCACAGGTCTTGGAACTCAATCGGGCATGCGCCCACGTGGCAATGTTCCAATCAAATACATTTGGTTCCGGAGACGAAAACCATCAACTCATCATGATCATCGCGATAGACTCGGATAGAGTCCTTCAGTATGCCATACTACTTACATACTTTGCGAGAAGTTCAAGAAAATCGCTTAATTATGGCGTATAATTAGAAAAAAGACAAGAAGACAAGGCAACGATATAACCGATCGCGAAAGCGTAGTATCTTATCTTTAGCGTCCATTCCGCACTTGTGTAGCGTACGCAGGGGAATTATAAATCTGCTTTTCATGAAATAAGACTCGTATAGGCCATCCACAAACACTAAATTACTCACGTGTAGAGAAAGTGAGAGACACAAGCAGCGAGAATGAAAAAAATCAATATTTGCCCTGGGGGCTGCGCCGATGGTGGAATACATTCGGGCGCCCATTGATATAATCGATCTGTTCCTTCCTAAAGTCGTCCCCGATGTGTCTGATGTCCGCCCCATTAAGTTCCAGAAGAATAGGATTGGCAAAGGTATGGTCGTTCCATCGTGGGGCTGTGAATCACACCGTCAATGTTGGGCGAAATAAAATGTTAACACGAGTGCGCACGCGAGCTCCCGCGGCCGTCATTTGGGTTAAGAGTGACGGCAAAGGAGATCCAATAATCCATCATTGCGACGGAAACCTTCTTGGCTGTGTCGGTAGGTGTTGTGGGTGCACCGTACACAAAAGGCACGTCCGATCCGTGGTAGACTTTCCATATAATTTAGCCGATCGCCTTACGATGAATTTCAAGTGGAAAAACATACCCCCGAGGCCAGCAGCGGCAGAGGCAGGTTGCGGCTCAGTGAAGAGATATGCCCAATGTTTAACATTTGCCTTGGCTACTGTCTGACTGAAAACCCGGCGCTGTGATTGGAAGCTCAAATCTCCCTCTGTCGTCTCGAAAATATCAAAATAGCGAAAATGAAGATAGTGGAGATGCCTCACGTAGCGCCGCAGTCTGTTTATATACGGGGCTTAATCCAAAGGTCTCAGAGCCCGTGTTGAAGGGTGATCCTTGAGCAGGATCGTTGGGGTACAGACGGAGTAACTCATCGGCTGTCTTGGCGAGTGTTTGCACTGTGACTGCAGGTGGGGAATAGTTCGCGATGATATAATCACGGATCTGGCTCTCTGTGCCTATAGTCCGCGGCGTGAAAATGGTGCCTGAAAAGGATTTGAAAATCAGATACGGATGTAGAATAGACATAAATGCATGTTAAACCTTCATCTAGAGTAGTGCCTGCAATTGTGGGGATGCGCGCAAATTTTCCACGTGCATAGAATTGCGAAGGGAGTTCAGGGAACAACCCGTCGGGGCCATCGAGTGTGGGGTCATAAGGAAACAGCTCTCCAGCATTCGATCGTGCGCTGAGAACGCCCTTCAGAATATCTGAAGAGTTTGCCTTTTGTAGACAATCAAATGTACGCCCGCTTTTGGCAGTAATTGTACAGGAGGGCACTGCGGTGACGAATTTCTGCCATTCAGTTTCACGGCGTGCAGCGTTGAAAGTGAGGGCGGTGCTGGGTGACCCAGATTGGAGGATCTGCGCACATTAGTATACCGTATGAATATATTCAGAGTATACGCACAGCTGCTCTTGCGTATTGCGCGATCGGAGAATTGAGTAAGAGGATCGAGGTCATGATCGCCCCCGCGCTTTGTCCAAATACAGTCACCTGAAACGGGTTTAGTCCACGGTCATGATCATGAAGGTAGTGTCCAAACTTTGTTCTTGTCCCCTCCAAATAGACCAATATTTTCTTGAACCCATTGGAGAGCCGTCAGCTGATCTTTCATAGCCAGGTTAAGGGCCTTCTTGTCGTTTGCTGAAGGAATGCTTTGAAACTTTCCCCTCGAAACGAGATCAATGTTCTTACCTTCCTGGCCTTGTGGGAACCCTAGCGGCCCTAAGCGATAGTTGAAATTTACATAGATGACGGGAGTGCCCTACGCCACCATGTTGGAATAAGTATCTGAACCCCTCCACGAATTAGAACTTTTGATCCACTCACACGAGCAACACTCTGGGCCACAATTCCACTTCCATTATAAATGCTCGACGCACCACTATCAAATCCACCACCATAGCTGGAAAGAGTAGTCAAAAAAACTGAATGCAGAGAAAGACCACTCTTACACCCAAAACAACTATCAAAATATGAATATCTCCGTAAAATTGATCATAAGGAAGTAATACACGCACCACAGGCAGGCCAGCCTCTGGTGCTAGCCCGGCGGGTCGGAATATGTTAATGGTTAGGCAGTTTTCAGAAACAGAATCCAGAGGGAGGCCCTAGGAAAGAGGCTCAGAGAGAGAAAACAGCAGAGGCAAAATCGCACGAACGTCTTGGAGGCAGGCGGGACCAAAGAATCGCGCGTCGAAAGATTGTGCTTCTAGGCGTGTTTTGAGAACTGGTGGTTTGAGGCGAAGTTTTCCTACTGGAGGCTCCGCGTATGGTATTCCTGCGGAAGTAAATTCAATGATGAAGCGTAGACCAAGCCTCCAACTTACCGCCGAAGAATTCTTGCTTCAAGCCCTTGATGTCATCTCCCACCAAGGTGCACCTTCCGAGCCTGACTTTTGGCTCAAAGACTGCAGCAGAAGACGCAATCCAACCCAGGGACAGAAGTAGCAGCGAGAGCGAAACCATGAGCGTGATCACTGCAAAAGTATTGGGCTTCTTTTATATACATACCATCAATAGTTCCCGAGTGACCGCGATGACCAGGCTTGGCCACGGGATCCGCTATTGTGATTCTTGAGTAAAATTTCGATCACCGTAGGTGATGAAAGTAGTCGTTATTCCGCGCGGGACCCGTGCTCTGTGCCTGCCAATTGGTACTTACAATGCGGGGCACACTCCAGCGCTTCGCAGTGCTTAATTAAAGAGTTCTTCTTCTCCTGGTCATTATTTAAATTAATGGCAGAGATGTTCATGCATTTTTGATTGTTTATGTCGCAAATTGAATGCGCCAGTCGCGATTATTTGGAGATTCGAGAGGCCTCAAATGGGTCTACTAGGGCCGGCTGGTGGTCACAATACCCATGTGCACATGGGTCAGATTGAGAAACGTACTCCCCCCGGTACCTATCTTCAAGCAAGATTGGTAGCGTGAAAGTATCATCTGAAGCTGCCTGTGAAAAAAAGCTGACATATAAGACGGCACATGTCCTTAAATGCATCGATCTTGATGCGCACCTCTGATCAAAAAGCTGACCCGTGACCTTATAATGCGCTTGAAGCTTCAAGGAGCTACCAGGTAGACTACGAGTAGACTTAGTACCACGCCGCCGAGCTGTCAACACATGCGCGGCTCCGCAATTTATGAAGCTCCCTGATCAGAAGTTCAGAACCATCAAGTATCTCGGGTAACTCCGGTTCAACGGAACAACCACAGAAATTAGGACGCAAGGCTGCAAGCTACTAGTTAAGCCCTCAGGAATGCGTGCTTGAAGGATAAATTATCATCATATATCGTATCTATGTCTTGTCAGTATCTTTCATGTGGCTTTTGGCAAAACTTCAAATTTCAAATTTCGCAGTCAATTGAAAGTCGCAAAATCATGAATAAAATCCTCACGACTTGGCAAACTTGATATGTATTCCAAGTAGTACGTACAGCCAACTCTGCCAAACCCATGCTCGCGTAGCGCAGTTTTTTCACATTTCCTATCCCCTTCACTCTTCGGTTTGTGACCGGTACGTAGTAAAAAATAATATACATTGAATGCTACTACAATGAAAGGATTTGAGGGAGAACTCAGCCGCCCAGAGACCTACCGGGAACTATGGGTTATGACAGAGTTGACTGCAATATCTGAAATTTTTCGAACCCCACTTGTGTCACTTGATAAGAGAGTATGCGCACTTGATTAATCAAGGTTACGGGCCATGATGCATGAGTTCTAAGTATGTAGGATGGAATCACCCGGAGACAGTAGCGGCACGAATATTGTACTAAATGTCTACCGAGGCCCGAGGTCCGTAGCGCATTAAAAGAATGAACATAATCACTCCGACTACTACCACTCCGAGTGAGATGATGCGTGGCCCAAAGTCAGACCAGAAGTCATTAAGCTCGAACGGCAGTCTTCTGAATGGTGGGTGAACCGACACCGTGATATTATGTACCGTACGTGGGTCTGCATCTCGAGTGAGGATAAACAGGGTTTGGCGGCGTTCATCGTGGATATATGTGTCGCCAGGCTCGAGCCCTTTGACGATAAGTTTCCTGCCGACGGTGAGTAGAGATGGCACGAATATCTCTGTTTCTCGTGTAGTAACCTTGGGGTGCCCAGTGCGTGGGACACCCGCGACTGTAGCGTCCAAGGCGGCGCCTGAGCCTTCAGGAGTAGCATTTCCCCACTCGAAGGAGAATGTGCCTGTGGTCATCTCGTACTCGAATCTGAGGGGGATGCCAGCGGTCTTTGCAGGATAGGGACGGACGACAGCCGGCAAGATGCGTGCACCATTGTCGAGGGAGGGTGCATCCTGTTCGTAATAAAGGAGGGAAGGAGGTAGGGCACGTTTGCCGCTGAACCACGAGAAGTTCTCTCCATTCCAGTCGTCGCCCGTTTGATCGTTGTTAGAAGGGTTGTAATTCCATAAACTGACAAGTGGATTTAGACATATACATATAACCCAGAAATGAGGTATACTGACGTGAATCCAACGAGAGATCGTTCGAGGGCAGTCAGCATGGCATCCATCATGCGTGATTGCCATGTGAAGTCTTCGGTCTTGAATGCCTCTTTTTTACTAGAATCAAGACGTGGTAGGTTAGCGAGACGAGAAAAGATTGTCACAGGTAACGCGCACTTCATATCCATAGGTATCCCGCATTCACCAATGATGACCGGCTGCTCCCCCAGCGAAGAGTAACTGTGTTCAACAAGGTTACGGATTTGAAGACTGAAGTTATCCCTCGCGCCTTTCTGACCCCAGTAGAACGCTTTCAGAGGAAACATTCCCTAGGAGCGTTATTAGACTTCTGCGTTTCTTTTTAGAAGGACACATACTCTGGACAAACCCTGCACATTGACAGAGAAGTCCCCAAATGCCTTTGCGAAGAGAGCGTTGAGATCGTACCTAGAAAATAATTGTCAACAGAATTCTCTGGTATCAACACCGAACGCACCAGTGGGGGGCATAGACCATGTTAGGAACCCGATACTCGGGAGTCCAGGACTTAGGGCAGAACTAGCGGCGATGGATTTGTAAAATGAGAAGAGTGAAATAATATAAGTCAGCGCACCTCGTTGGGAATAGCCTCCACAAAAATGATCTTGTCGGCCGACGAAGCCTTCCTAACGCGCTCAGTCCATTTCCCAAGGAAGGGGTAATAAAAGTCTGTATACCAGTCAATCTACGCAACCAATAAGCGTAGGCTCATCACAACAGTTCAATTGCAGGACGACAGACCTTCTTCCCAGTCGCAGGATTGTTAATGAAATAGTTCTCGCGAAGGACAACAGCCTCATCCTTAGCGTCGCTCCAGCCCCATACGTTATGAAGTTCCCAAATACATTTTCCCTGCGAAGGACCATCAGGGCGCCACACCTTGCGGCCTTCTGGATTAAGCTTGGCTGTCCCCGTCTTGCGCGTCGGCATGGGGAAAGAACGTGTCCAAACCCCGACTTCAGTTGGATGGCCTGCACCCAGTTGGAATGACTCAAAGGCGCTTGCTATGGTTTATTTAATAAGTGAGTTTTCTGCATATGAGATTGCTTACGCGTGCAGGAGAGGTGGAGATCCGTGTTGTAGTCAAATGAGTGTAGTGACGGTAAATCTGTGTATCCTCGATGTGGTTCATTCATCATCTAAATAGATTGAGCACGGATAGCGAATGGTTAGCGATAGACACGCACCTCGAAGCCCAGCACGCCCTCCAGACCGCCTACGGCCCGTGCCAAAGTTTCGGACATGGCGATGTAAGCATCTTGTAAAAACTGTTGGATGGAGATAGCATCCCCATTTTTGTCCTTTACTAGTAGTTTCGGCGCGAACGTATCACCAGCCCAGAAGAGCGTCCTACACATATGATCAGCACCATTCCGAACGAGCGAGTGCCCAACCTACGACATGGTCGCTGCCGCCAGCTTGGTATACCCGCATGGCCATATACCACGTTCCGACTCTACGTGTCCGCCGCCCTTTACCCCAATCAACCATGCAGCGCCAGTTTCCTCTAGGGCATCCAGATCGAAACCTGCGAGCTCGAGCGTCCAAGCTGGCGCACCAGACCCTCCAGAGTAGCGTGACCAGACGTCTTGGTGAAGGGACACGAATGCGGTGAGGCCATACTGGGGTAGGAGGGAAAGCAAGTTGCGCACGTAGGTAAGGTATTCCATGTCGTAGATTCCACTAGAAATTCAAGTTAGTGTGGAATAAATAGAATAACAAATTAGACTTACGGGCCTGCGTGTTCGATTGCTTCCCATGTTACGAGAAAACGAACTGAGTAATGGTCAGGACAGTGGCATGAGGGAAAAGCCGGGGCGTACTGAATGTTAGTCCCCATCGCCGAAGACGCGAAAAGTGTTCATGAGCCTGCTCGAGTGGAAAGGGCCGACCGACGAAGGTGACGGACTCGTGTCCTGCCGGGAACGTGTCATTGTTGTGGTCGACTGGACTGCAGAAGACATTCCGTTATTTCGTTCAATCATTGCAAAATATGATAGTTGTCCAAGGCTCACTCACGCCTTGCAGCACCCAGACAAGTTCACCCCGCGAAGCGAGCAAACACGTCCATAAGCATCGACGAAATGCCGTCCATGAATCCTTAGTCCTCCGGTTGAACTTGGAGACCAATCATGTGCGTACGTAGTCGCAGATCCAGGCCGGTAAGAGGCACTAACTGAAGGGTGTTCCTGTAGATTCTGTCGCCTCTAGTGTCGGGCTCATTAAATTCGTCACTGACCTTTTGAGGGCTAGGAATTGGGGTTGCGCTAGCCTTGTTGTCTCCGATGACAACAAAAGAGGCGTCTAGATCGTTGGGCATTGATAAAGAGGGTATCCAATATGGTGGTATAATACGGTACTTAAAGTCGAGATAGTTTGCTGGACTGCTAGGCGAGCCAGGCACCAGCCGAGTCGGACTCCGGAGTTTCTGGACCTGAAGTATACCATCGGAAGGACGGATGTTGTACAAGGAGCTCCAGGCCTAGGTCGTCTGGGAGAGCGTACATATTCAAGTGAACCTACAAGACTAATTATGAAAATATCGGATATCACTCTTCCAAATCAACAGCAGCCCGAAGCCTTGCCTGACAAGACACCGACCGAACTAGCACATCCCGATAGACATCCAATTCACTCCATAGCATATTTCCAAAGTATCCAATGTGCTCAAGGTTATCTTTGAGGGCATTCAGCCGCGCGACAGTCCGCAGGATTGGATCGGCGTCGTCGTTCTCCTTGAACACGGCTGCCTGAGCAGCCTCTGCGATCTCCTGCGCAACAGCCTTCACGGTCCTCTTGTACTCGAAGATTCCAGGATAAGTGTCAGGATTCATCGTCCCTACGTTCGAGTGCAACGTGGAGCCTGGAATTAGTATCCCGAATAACTGACGGGGCGTTTTCGCGGCACTCCTGGTAATGCCGGCGGACATTGCGCCTCCAATTCCGAACTCGGGTAGGGGGTGTAGGAGATCACGGATCCATTCGGGGACGAGCGAACGGAAGAGCTCCGCTTGGTTTTGTGTGTGGAGATACACAACGAGCTCGGGGAAAGTGTCGAGGTGTGGCACATACATCAGCACACGAGGAAGCTCCTTGTGTAGACGTGGTGGCAGAGTGGATATACTGTAGTCGATGTTGGGAACATTGAGTGCAAACAAGAGATCATTTATGGGGAGTTCCACAACATTCGAGAGGACCGATGAGGTTCTGCGCCGAAGTGGTCGCCGCCCTGGGGCTGTGATTGGCTTACATGGCCGCGCAGTTCCTGTAATCGAGTGAATGATGAGGATGTGGGTAGGACCGAGAGGTCGGGGAGAAATAAGCTTCTCGTCGTTGCTAAGCACCACGCATCCCCAGATATCAATATCACTATCGCCGAATGTTCTGCAAAGCCGTGCATCCATCGCGGCGGATAGTGGTGAAATCGAGGATGTAGAGAGGACCCGGCGAAGATTTTTTGATGAAGCTCCGTCTCTCCGCAAGATCCTGGAGGATGTAAGTTCCTTCTGGATAGAAGCGTCGCCGAGCAGCGTCGATATCCGTGAATTTCCATCTCGCAGGCTGGCGTTCATACGTTTTCGATTGCGATACAACCAGTGACTGAAGTTATGATCGAATGTTATTCTAAAATATTAACGAGAGAAATAATGTGCCCACCTGACGCAGCCTGGCTCAATGCGAATTTTAAGCATTTGCCTTAGTTCATGCACGCTCTTGTTACTCATGAGCAGGTCTTCTCTATCAGGAGCGACATCCAAAAGCGCCTCCCGATTGAGCTCCCGTTCCTTTGGGTATTCCAGGGGGTGGTTTGGCCAAGGGCCGCTTGGGAAAAGTGCGATGGTTTGTGGTGACATATAGAAAGGCGGCATTCTCAACGAAGTTGCAGGCAGGCGGCGGTATTTCTCCACGCGAGCATTAACCACCGTTCTTTATATGCCAATACACATGGCCAGGCCATCCTTGAGCCATAAAGTCTGTCAAAGAGACAAAGAAGCATAGCGAGTGGCTCTCAAAGGGGTGGTACAGTGAAACTAAAGCCTGAAAGGTGATATCAAAGCTTTTTCTCCTCGTTAGGCTGTTTCGGATGCTCTCAGCATGATAAACTTGACCCACCTGAAGATTTAGGGGAATGCATGTCTAGTGGAGTGGAGTAGAGTACATAGATCGTGCGAGCTTAGCACCGCATTCTCACTAAACTTCACTTGAGAGCTGGCGTTTAGAATAGAAATTTCATAATTTGAAGCTTGAGCCTTACATGTAACCGTTGGAACTGTCAAACGTTCAAGCTTGCAAGGTTTGGGCCATCGTTATGCACTCGAAACCAGAGAGGCTGATATCCTCTGAATCAGCCGAACCGGCCCGCTTTTCCCCGCTATGCCAAAATTAAATTAGGAAGGGCGGCAATCTCACTGTCATGATCGCCCAACACTTGGTGCAAGGACCAAGCAAGGCCACTTGCCTGTGCGCCCGACGCCCGCTCAAAAGGATGAGGCCCTTGGTCAGATATCCATCATTCTTATTTCGCATCACAAGCAGCTGTGTTAAACCCCCTTCCATAACATGGAGCTGAAGATCCTCTCTAGGCACTAGGTACCGTCGATCACTACATCACAGCGCTAGTGTTTCTCATTTATCCGATAAGTGCATAAGAGTTCTTCCATGTTGCCAAGGAATAAGGAGTAGACGGCCAAGTGGCACGTTTATAGGAGCCAGTCGAACTGCAAGGCAAGGCATTTATTCCCTTGTTCTCCGCGTCCTACTTACCACCACCCACCATCGTGCCAGATCCGGGCCACAATGCGATCGCCATTCCTTTCAGCCATTCTCCCTGCTCTAATTTTTGGTATCAATGGTGTTCAAGCTTTGACAAGTTACGCAAACGATTTCGTCAACCCGGATTTCATCGTCGCCGGGGACTTTGCCAACAATACTCTCGCTGCGCAGGCCACAATCCTAGCTTGGGCCAAGGATTCAGCCTCAAAGGGCCCTTGGTGTAGCTTTCGTTCAGTTTTCTCTTTTAATTTGAACTGAGTGGAGGATCAACAGCCGTAACAACTAAGCCGGTTACCCCACCTTCAGGGGACAAACATGACTATATGAGCTGGGCACCATAGTACGTATTTCTTTGTATCAATAAGGGGACACTCTAATTCGAGAGACAGCTGGTGGCCGGATTGTTCTAACGTCGGAAATACTACTGAACTAGCACCGGAACAAGGTTGATATAATATCAGTGGTCTTTCTCTTTACAAGCTTACATTATTATTCAGTCTGGAAGTTGTGCAAATACGTTTCTCGTGATGGTTTATTTAACCCTGATGGTCGTTTGATAAACGATGTTGGAAACTTCCAGGCGCTCGCCGATGCGGTCCTTTATAACTCAATCGCGTTTTCCATCACGGGCAAAGGCATCACTTCTTCATCATACTCGAAGACTGTCGGTATGTTCAAAATCAAATTATAACCTGCCATATCATTTATTTTACTCCCAGTGTCTTTCATTAAAGCCTGGTTTTTGGACCCTGAAACAAAAATGAACCCCAATCTCAACTACGCCCAGATGGAGCGTGGTCCCACCGGACAGGTTGGCAGCCATACTGGTATACTGTAAGCTTATTTCGCTTTTGAATTTTGAAGAGATATATCCATGATAATAATCATACGAACAGCGATCTTAAATGCATGGCCAAGATCGTCTCAGGAATCATGATTCTTCGCAAGAAGAAATGCACCGACTGGACTGACGATCTTGACGGACAGATGAATGCTTGGGCTAGGGAATATATTACATGGCTCGAGACAGCGCCCATTTCGCTTGAAGAGGGGGATGCGGACAAGTACGTATACGCCACAATTCGTAGAGATATACACTAAACCTGTTCCAGCAACCACGGCACATTCTATTATAATCAACTAGCAGCACTAAAATTTTTAATCGGCGATTTTCCCGGTGCTCTGAATGTAACTAACACATATTTTTCTCGCCAATATATGTCTCAAATAGTGGCGGATGGAGAACAAGTGAGTCCTGCTACCGTCTTTGAACGTCGTTGTAATCAAACGTGCAAAATAGCCCCTCGAGGCTGCGCGCACTCGCCCCTATCATTATCACGCCTATAACCTCGCCGCAATGATTGTGAGTCCTATTTCCGCTGCGGTGTGCCATTGCTGAACCCCTCGACCGAAGACGAACGCCCGCATCGCCACCTATGCCGGGGACAAAGAAGTCTGGAATAAAACTACAAACGCGGGGTCTACTATCAAGACTGCGCTTGACTTTTCGCTCGGCCTCTCCGCCGCAGCGACCAAAGAGACCACTTACACGACGGAGCTTTATCCTAGCATCGCAGCAGTTGCTTCAGTGTACGGGGACCCGGAAGGAAAATACGCCTCGTTCCTCGCGAACGGGGTCCCTGGTTTTGCCCTAGATGCATACTTCCTGTGGAACCAGCCCTTGGCGGGTGGCGAGGCGGAGAGTGCTGCTATTGTGAAGGCCTTTGAGACCTCGACCAGCCAGGACACGAAGGCGACTCCTAGTACTGGCAGCTCTGCTAGCACGGTCAAAGGTAACGGCGCAACTGTGAATGTCGCGAGATGGTCCCTGGTCGGGGCTCTTTTGGTGGCTTTGGAATATACTCTCCTCTAAGTTGTAATCCAGGTGCATCTGGGCAACTTTTAAGTCCCTTGCCGGAGATTTTTCTGATCGAAGTGACATGTATATTCAATGTTAACTCAAACACTTAAATGTAATCATTTCATACTGACATATATGTGTATATATGCGTTTTTAATTCACCATTGGACTGCAAGTTGACAGCCCCCTTAATCCAAAGTCCTGATCAGTTACCTTATATGTAGATTAGGTGTTTACCAATTACGAGCATCTCCGCCAGTAAAGCGATGACGAATGCATATTATTGAGTGGAGTGACCCTTTTCGAAGAGGTCAGCAGCAAGCTGGAGGATGTATCGGACCATGGTCGGACTCCATGGTCGGACTCAAAACGGGCACATGGCGCAAGATGGCGTTGGGCTTTGTCAGCACAGTCGTTTCCGAGTTGGGCGACCATCCGCTCAGGTTGAAGCAGTGTCTGTCGCAGTGCATGGTTGCGCTCTTATTCAGGACTACTCTTGTCCCCAATTACCTCTACAAAAATTCCCTCAAATTCGTCGATATTCCTGCTCGATTGCAGTCGACGTCCTTCATCATTTCTTCACCCCCTTTATAAGGAGTCACGACATCCGGACATTTCTTATGCCGTCCACTGCGCCACCGACAGGGCGTAGCTCGAACGGGAGTGGCACTAAACGAGCAGAAGATGACGAGGTCAGGCCTTATGTTATCGTGGCAGACATTGGGAAGGGAAGCTTTGCGACCGTGTACAAGGGATACCACGAGGTGCGACACTCGTACCATTTGGGTCTACTTTCATATATATTTCTGCATAGGAAACTCGCCTCCAAGTTGCCATCAAGACAGTAAAGCGAGACAACCTAACGGCCAAGCTATTCGACAATCTTCAGAGCGAAATCCAAATCCTCAAGTCGCTATCCCACAGGCACATCACCCGGCTCATAGATATCGTCGTGAGCATTCCCCTCTTCCCAATATTGCCCCATCTGACAGAGAGCCAGCGTGCCGAGCGACATATATACTTGATCATGGAGTATTGCGGCGGCGGCGATCTGACGAATTACATCAAGAAGCGTGGTCGTGTTGAAGGTCTCGAGTACATACCGGCACCGGGAAATGCACCACAGTACTATCCACATCCCCGTACCGGTGGCCTCGATGAGATCGTCGTTCGAAGTTTCCTGCGGCAACTCGGTAAGGATGAGCTCTGACGTCAGTGCTACATATGGTTTAGCTGTCATTATACAGCTCGGGCACTCAAGTTCCTTCGGCATCGCAACTTAATCCATCGAGACATCAAGCCGCAGAATCTATTACTCAACGCCCCCTCCCCCGAGGAGCTGGCTCGTGGCCATCCTTTGGGAGTACCCATTCTCAAAGTCGCAGACTTTGGGTTCGCTCGCTCGCTTCCTAATGCCATGATGGCTGAAACACTTTGCGGATCTCCGTATGCCTAAAGTTACATCACGACTGTCATAAACTCTAACTTATCTATTCCAGAGGTTGTATATGGCTCCAGAAATTCTTAGATACGAGAAATACGACGCTAAAGCTGATCTATGGTCCGTTGGTGCCGTCCTGTTCGAAATGTCGGTTGGAAAGCCACCCTTCCGAGCCCAAAATCATATTGAACTGCTGAAGAAGATCGAACATGCAAAGGGGGTCAAATTTCCCGACGAAGATCCCACATCCCCCAGCACGAAAAGTGGTGGAGGAGGCAGCGAAGACTCGCCAGTACCAGAGGACGTGAAAAAGCTGATTCGAGCTCTTTTGAAGCGTAACCCTGTTGAACGGGCAAGCTTTGATGAATTCTTTAGTAGTACCGCCCTGGCGAACTCCAAGTTCCCTCGGCCCCAAGCGAGCGCCTCTCGGTCATCTATAACACAAAATTCTAGTACGGTTAAGGAAGAAGAGGACAGAAAGCCGTGGACTGGACGGCCACCGACACCTGAACATCACCGCGTCATTCCACCCGAAGTGTTGGACCCGAAAGCGATGATTCCACCGAGCCGATTCAACTTCAGGCGCCCTAGTGGGACGGAAAACGGCCTAGCTAGTCCTGCAGCAGCAACACCACAAGCAAGGTGTGTGGTTTGGACCTTGACAAGCGCTGTTACTAACTTTAAACAGTTCGCATGGGTCACGGGAGAAGTTCGCCAGTCCCACAGAGATGGATCGGCGTCCATCGACGTCATCGAATAGGCCCGCGAAACCGCTGTCGACTGAGGGTTCGTTCATACCTGGCGAGACAGAAGAAGACGGCGCATTGCGTCGAGAGTATGTACTTGTCGGGGATACGCGTGCTGTCGAGTTTAATCGCGCGGTGGATGGTACGTTTACTACTTATCATAGGATAAATGCTTAGTCTCATTTTCAAGCAGAAATTACTGCAGAGCCCAGGCGGCCCTTGCAGGACCGGAAGATGCCTACAACACCGGTTGTGGAAGACTTCTCCCCCGAATATCCTATACCAGCTCCCACAAATATCACCTTCCCCCCACCCCCCCACCCAGCTGCACCGGTGCTCTCCTCCTCCCCCTCTAGTATCGCCTCGCGCGCCGCTGCCAATGCTCTAAACCGCGCCATTAGCCTCGCCTCCAAGAAGCTCTTCGGCTCGCCGGGGCATGTCCGTGGCTCGCCATCGAAGGACTACAACAGCGTGCCCTCATCACCTAAGCGCCCTGCTCTGATCCCGCTCGCGCCAGATGTGGAACGCGACCCACTCGAGGATGAGCTGCTTGCGTCTCTCGAAGAGCTTGCGCAAAAGACGGATGTCCTAACAAACTGGGCAGATGAGATGTACGAGTACGTCAAGGCGGTGCCACAAAGTGCGTTTCCCATACATTTCTATGTTTAGCTAATACTGACTAGGCAATAGAGCCATTGGCAGACCCGACAAAGTTCACACAGAGGGAGGGCGAAGCTGATAAACATGCCCGACGGCGGAAACTTGCAGATATGGAAGCAGAGTACAACGCTGTAACATGCGTTGCGGTGTACATGCTCCTCATGTCGTTTTCGCAAAAAGGCATTGACAAACTCCGCAACCACCAGGAACACATGAAGATGCGGCACCCTGATGGAAACTTTGTGGTCAGTGAGGGCTTTGACGATGGTGTGTATCCATCCTTGCGCCAACGATGGACTTGAAACTCATTCCCTTTAAAGCGTTATCTTGGTTTAAAGAACACTTTTTAAAGTGTAATGACCGAGCAGCGCTGGTAAAGACCTGGCTGCCAGTACAATACGACGGCCCCAAGAGCTGGCTTGATCAACTGGTTTACGATCGTGCCCTTGTCCTGGTATGTTCATCTACTTCCTAACATTTATGATGTGTTTTTTGATCAGTATATTCCATAGAGCCGTACCGCTGCTCGTAAGGAACTTCTGGATCAGGCATCCAGCCCCAACGAGTGCGAAAAGCTCTACGAAGAGTCATTATGGTGCCTCTATGCTCTTCAAGATGATCTGCTGCAGACCGGCAACCCTTTCATGGATGAAGATCGTGAAACCATAAGCACTTGTATGTCAACCTACTCCCATTCTTTGTGATCACAAAGTAAGATTCTGTTTGAATAGGGATAAAACGGACGAAACTCCGCCTTGTCCGGTGTCGTGCACGTATGGTTATGAACGACCGGGATCGCCTTAACGACGCGCGCGCAGACCAAAACCTGGCTGACGTCGCTCGTATCCCCGCACCTTGGGACGTAAAGCCTGCGGAGACAGCCAGGGGCAACGGCCGCGCATCATGACCTCACACTTGTGCACCGCTCAGATAGAGCGCGCCAGGTTGTATTACTCGGAACCTTTCTTTCATTATCTACTTTGCATTTCACCCACTCCGATATCTCACCTGCATCCTCCCCTTTTACTCTCATGGAGACACTGTTACACACCTTCACTTTGTCCTTGCGCTCACAAGTTATCACTTTGCATTTAGGCTTATATATGGTCCTTGTTACGATATTTCATAATTATCTTCACGCACTTGTATTACTTGTAATTTCATTAGGAACGTCTGTATCATCAATTGTCGAATAATGTATAATGACAACTTCAGGTCAAATATTATAGCTGACATTGGAGTGACCCGTGCAAACAAGGTGGTGCCCCTAACGAGGCTTGCAGAGGGAGACATGTCAAAGCTCATTAATTGGTGTAAGTCCTGGGAGCTCTGTATTTCTTCCCATACCCTCCGGTGGCAATGGCTCCGCAACTTTCTAATCTTGCAGAGCGGATTCCTTATTAAAAATCGAAGGTTTTATTAAGGTCTTCATGGAGGAGCTTCTTCATTCCGGGTGGCAGGAGAGGCTCCTTCCCATCTGTGTCAGCGATATATCCTTTGTCCTGATCAACCCACGACATTTGAGGAATCACTAGACGTTTACTCACGGAAAGGCATCTCGACAGATTCCTTCGCATTGAAATGGATGGTTGGGAACTCCTGCAGTTCAGTTGCCTGAGTGATTCGCGTTCGCGCTGGATTAAGGGGTAGGGCGTACCACATAAACTATATTATCGAGCGTGATCTTGTCTTGGACGACGCGCTTCGTGACTGCGAGCGCGGTATCCGTAGTCATTTGTACTGGTCCCAAATGTCGCGACGGGAATCCAAGGATGCGCAGCTCTGCAGTTCGGTCACGGGGCGGGTCGTCACCTCCGGAGAAGGGTCAGAACGAACGCATTCAAGGGTGAAGGAATAATTGAAACCTAGAATTCCCTGTGATGCGTGTGGGTATGTTGAGTTTCTGTACGACTGGTGATGATAAGCAAAACCACGCACTCCGAATAAGAACATCTCAAATCGCCCATCGCCATCTTCAGGTGCAAGCGCCGCCTCGGCTTTGGGATCGAGTAAGCACACCTTCGAGATATCTATCGCCTTGGACTTCATGAGCTCCAGGACGCCAATCTTGTGGCATGACGTGTCTGCAAGGCCCTTCGACGATTGAAATGCAGCCGTGAGGGCATCGCCAGAAGATTTGGAAAGGTGTGTGAAGTGGACGTGTGCGCCTTCGCCTGCTTGGATACGCATGTGCTGTTATAGTTATATTCGAGTTTCGTCGTTAAGCTGTAGTAGTTATCTGAGGTTGATTATGAACCCACCGCGTACTCGAGCTCAACCCATGGGGGGATGGATCGCTCTGCTTCAGGCTCGTCCTCTTCCATGTGTTCTGCAAGAAGGTCGATTGGGGGATAAAATAGTGTGCAAAAGAGACCCTACCAATAACATAGACGAATGTCATGATGAATTTCAACGAACGGCAACTGATTCAACAGGGAATTCGAAAATGCGCGCCGAAAGATAAGATGGAGATAAGATGGGATTAGAGTGTTGCTAGCAAACTATTCATCGACTATTCGCTATTAGACTAACCTCGCACTGTTAGTCTACTGCTTCTCAGATTTTCGTGGGAAGTTCTCAAGATTGACCTCAACAAGCTCATGGTGCTCTGAATCGCCACGAGCCACGTTAGCCAGTAAACCTGTACCTGATTTTCTCGCAGCAAGGTACACGAGCATGGCAGATGTCGTCCCTAGGTAAGCTATCTCAGTTTACACCATAAAATACGGTGAAAAAGCACGTACAAAAAGCAAACAGCAACAACGCAAGGCTGAACGATGTTACCCCGAAGGCACACCACGCTCCAGCTTCCCCGTCGGAGTATCGTTCAAAGTTGCATTGATAAGGGATTTGAGTAGCGAGCATTATGATCAGGGCTATGTCATTTTTTCAGCTCGTCTTGGCATCCTAAATTTGAAATAAAATTCACGAAACCAGCCAACCGCAAATATGATGCTCGATATGAGATGCGCTGAGGCACGCGTCAAGGGATGTGAAGAGGGCGGCCGGTTATTGTATGCCAATCTAACTTTCGAATATCAGTGACATATACCGACGAAAGACATAAAGACACATACAACACACTCGCCCAGATCCAAGTGGGAACAGACCATGCTAGTGCGATCGCCCCGAATATTTCTGTAGAACAGGTAAGTATAATACTTAGGCTTCGGTCCGCAAGAGGTGAAAATTCACGGATATGGGGCGCAAATCCTGTCAACATCATCGTTAATGGAGAAATTGCGGTTTGGCAGAGCCCGAGGCTCAGTGAAAGGCCTTGAGGCAAGGTTTAGGGCGAATGAAGAACAGGGATTAGAAAAAAAGTACTATAGAATGTTGTGCGTAGCTTTATCGTCGGCATGTTTGATATCGATGCTGAGGGGTGGTCAGAGCCGTTTAGACATCGAATCGCGAGTCGCAATTACCAAGTTATATGAGCACGTTGCATGCTAAGGATCTAGCAGCTAGATCCTCGGTCGGGGCGCCGTGTTGTGCTCAATTAGTATTACCGAGGTCTACGGAATGTTAGATGCTGTTCGAGGTAGCGAATGGGATTAATGCAATAATGATGTGTAACAGATAGACGGATTCGTGATGAGGACTTTGCCAGGTCCCAACTGTCAGAACACATCATTTCAGCGACATGATGTCTTTCCAGAACATGTTTCAAGCGTCATCTACTTAGAGTGTCTCTGTGTTATGATTTTAGTATTCAAAGAAACACATGAGGCGCAAGTTGGGGCTGCAAGAAAATGAAACTTGGGGACGAAGAAATCACGTAGTCCGAAGAGATAGATCCAAACGCACCCGATCCCGAATCTAGGTGGCTCGATATGACCTACGGTTTGATTACTGCAAGGACTGATAATAGGGGTGGTCAATTCTCAAGTTCAGTTCCACATTGAATCTAGTCAGGCTGCGGCAAGTTCATCAGACGGCGTTAGCTCCTTATTTCCTGACAACTTGAGAATTGAATTTAGAATTGACTGCCCCTAATGTGCCATACCAGTGGAGAGGCGCAATGCCCGCCAAAACTCTGTGGCAGATGACATAAGCGCACAGCCACCGCAGAACTGCCAACGCCTG
>JABCKI010005999.1:0-19801 GCA_018282025.1 Sphagnurus paluster
CGACTCCGAGGTATGGTACCAAAAAAGCCCGAAAATCGACACTTTCAAAACATGTCCGAGTCTTTTCCCCGAATTTTACCATAATCGGACATTTTTACGAGGCCCGAATCCTGCCCTTTTTTGGTACTAGAGCTCTTATAGGATATTCCAGGGTCCTGGAAAAACCCGGGCAAGCTGTGGGTAAGGCGTGGGACTGTGTGCAAGATCGGAATCGGGTCCACCTCTTGGAGACGCCGAGGTTTGTTTAAACAACATTTTGAGGTAATCGTTAATGTCTCTTCCCCGGATTGTACATTGTACTGCAGCACAAGTCCTGAGAAGATGCTATAATATCACCCCAAGACTGGTCTCTAGGTCTTCGCTGATTGGCCAGCCGCGCACTATCCATGCCAGCGCCATTCGACGCGACAGTTCTTTCACCAATATTCTGGCAGATGACAATCCCCCAGCAGTACAGGTCAAGTCTATCGGAGGAGATGGGATACAACTGCAGGATGGTCTGCTGATCCCCTCTGCATGTGTTTTCCTCGAGGGGAAAGTATTCTTGTGGGATGTTCCAAACACACTTTGGTCTGGATGGACCAAGGAACACCTCGAAATATTCGAGACTGTCATTCCCAAGCCTGGTGCGTCTCTCTTGATCATAGTGATCAAAATGGCTAATGGTAACGCTTTCAGAAATTTTATTGCTTGGGACTGGAAAGACCATTGCTCAAGCACCGCCATTTTTACGCGCGTACTTGAACCATCTTGGTATTCAAGTTGATGTCATGGACACGGTATGTATTTTTATAATTTTTGGAGAAGCCCAAAAGGCCCATTGATGCCGCAGAGAAACGCCTGTTCAACATACAACCTTCTCTCTGAAGAGGGCCGCCGGGTCGCAGCTGCATTACTCCCACTGTCACCAAACTCATGGCAGAAGATGGAGACACCCAGGCGATAACCTGTGATTGAATAACATAATAAACTTGAATGGGATGGAACGTTCATCCCATCAGTCTGAATCCTCAAACTGCGCTTTCCTCTTCCCTTTGGCAATATTGGATATCGGAGACTCTTCCCTTTCCTCTTCGACCTCATCTTCGATTGAGGGGGCGGTGAATGCGACTGGGATCAAGTCGCCTGTGATGTGTGGCAGCATAGAAGTAACAGTTACATTGGGTATTGTCAAGTGGATTGAATGACAAATTGCTGCAGTCGGGAGAAACTTACCGGAAGAATCGCGAAACTGAAGGCACAACGAGTCGTAGCTTCCCAGACCACAATCCCGGATCTGCCTCGAGACATCTAGCACTTCATAATCCCCATTGGGGCGGCCTTTCTCCTTCACAGCCGAACACAGTTCGAAATCATCCGTGCTGTGGACTTTAGGAACGCCCTCAGCCTGGTTCACAGTCGATGACAGGGCGGACAGAGCCTCTTCCTTCAACGTTTGAATCGTCATTGTTGGTGGCACCGTCACTAAAATCGAGAGCTTGTGTGTTCTGATCTGAATTTGATGGATTTTGGGCTGGGATCTAGGAGGCTGTGAGGCGCTTGAACATTTTACTTAGAATAGAGATAGAAAAATTGGGTACCGACCATCGTTCACTATCAACGCGCTCGTTGTAGTTGAGCAAGCTTACAGCAATCCAAACTCCGCCAAGCTTTCTCACCTGCCTAATTATCCCGACCTACCACTCGCATTCGCGCCCTCAACTATGAGCACAATACAGGCTGGCTCCGTGGAGAACAAGCCTTACATCGACCCGACCCCCCTCCCCGACCACATTCCAAAAGTCGCGGAGCTCGGTGTCACTAGTGCGCCTCTCAAGAGCGCTGCCTTCTTCATTGGAGCTTACTGCAAAGAATATAATGGTTCGTACCAATCTCCTCTCCCAATGATCATGCTAATGATAAAATGTCTTCAGAGGACTTTATGCTTTGCAAGGCAGAAAACCGCAACCCGGAACATTGCTTGAAGGAGGGTCGAAGAGTGACAAGATGCGCGACTGACCTGTATGACCGTGTCGCCTTTATTCTCCCATTTCGGAATTCATTTTTTTCCTATAGGATCACGAAGATGAGGCAGAACTGTCTTCAGCAATTTGAGGCCCATTGGAGTTGTTTAGAGAAGAACAACCAGGCATGCCGTGTCCCTCTCACTCCAATGCCGGGCCACTACTCACCCAGAGCAGGAATATTACCATTGTCGCAAACCGGAACGAACTCTCAACGCATGCATGTTCGAGAAACTAGTATGTGACCAGTAATCCACTTGGCGAGACGTTGATTTACACACATCATAAACTAGGGTCTAACGAAGACGATTCCGGGAGCACCAGAGGGCCAAGCGCCTATACATGAAGTGAAGAACCCTTATTACAAGTCGATTCAGAAATAAATACCCGTCAGGGAACTCACTTGGGGTATCAAGGTCGAAGACGCTTGTATATATTTATAATCCACTTTATGTGACTGGCAGCTATATCGTTAAGCTCGACGTAGCTCGGACAAAATGCTCGAGTATGTATGTCATATTAGCTAGTTGTCGGCCTAGTATGAATGGAAATGCGTCCTCTTCAATTTCAAGTGATCCGTGACTGTCAGGGTTCCGCTTTCCGTGCCTTCCGCACCTTCACTCGGGCTTCTTCCCTACCTAATCCCAGAGGTTTTATGCAAAACTTTCGACGCCTACCAGTACATCTTCGCACCATCGTCTCGCCTGCATACGCGACTCCGAGCGCGCAACATTCCATTTATATTTCAAAGTCGACAAATCCTTATTTCAACTTGACTTTCGAGGACTGGTCAATTTCTTTGGTTTCTATTGTGAGACTTCTTCTGAAAATCGTTTATGACAGGTTATTCCGACATAAATCGCCAGAGGAGCCCCTCCTCTTGATATATCGCGACGAGCCCTGCGTCATCATTGGGCGGAACCAGAACCCATGGAAAGAAGTTAATTTCGAGGCACTACGCGCCAGGCCGAATATCCCCTTCATCAGAAGGCGCAGCGGTGGAGGCACAGTATATCATGTACGTCCATGTCCAAGTATAATCGCTGGTGAGGATGACTAACATGCAGTTCCAGGACCTTGGCAACACAAACTTTTCAATACATCTACCTCGGCAAGAATTCGACAGACATGTAACAGCACAGCTAGTTCTCCGCGCTGTGCGCTCACTCGGTGTAAATGCGCAAGTCAATGATAGGAACGACATTTGCGTCGGTCAGGACAAGATAAGTCTATCCTGACGCGTCCGGTACCCAGACTTTACTTATTTGTGGCTTTCACGTCTCGGGCTCAGCGTATAAAATCGTGAACAAGCGCGCATATCATCATGGAACTATGCTCATTTCCTCACGGTTAGATACACTTGGCGACCTACTCCGCACAAACAAGGTATAGTCAAAGAATCACTTATTCGTTCTTGGTTTAATCCTATATTTTTACAGGATACCATGGTGACCAAGGGTGTAGCATCCGTGCGCTCGCCGGTTCGCAACCTGCAGCATTTCAGGCGCGACGTTACACATGATACCTTTACATCTGCCGTCGTGAATGAGTTCCAAAGAGAATACGGGATCTCTGCCTCAGTAAGTCACATGTAATGCTGTTGGCCAGCATATCTCATTCATGCACAGCCGCAATTTATCGAGGAGACAGGGGATATCAAGAACGTAGAGTATATTCGCAAGGGCTTGGATGAACTGCCAGTGAGAGACCTATACGCTTCCAAAAATGCTAGGCAATGACGAGGCTTTTCAGAGTTGGGACTGGGCATACGGACAAACCCCAGAATTCAAGTACACAATCAAACACAAGTTTGCTTGGGGAGACGTGGTGAGTCCTTTGGGGTTTAAGGAGCGTCGAAGATGGTTCTAAGTCTCTCTAGGTGGCTGAAATTCGGTCGAAACATGGAATCATAACTGATTGTAGTTTTGAGGTACTGGACACACCACTGGAGAAGTCTGTTCTTGAGGATTTGATGCGGTCTGGTCAAACTCTCGTAGGAAAGCAGTACGGGCTTCTGGAGGAAAGTCTGACAGAATTAAAGCGGGATGATCCTCGAAGGGAGCTAATTTCATGGATAAAAGCAACCATAGAGACTTGACCGCATGAAGCTAATCATTATCGCGTAGGTCGGAAGGCCTGTAGACGCATAGTGTTGAAAAGGGGTGTATATATATCGCTATTGAGAGCTTCACGTATAACAATTCTTGCGAGATCATGCGCAAGAATAAATGTGTATTTTGTCTATAGAGTTCGCTCGGTGTACCATACACTGCTAGTTTCGAACCCAGGGGGTGCTACGGGATTATCCTAAGGATGATTGTACTGTTAGAAACAACGTGGTGATGAAGAAAACTGTTCCCGACACGCACCGACTGCCCTCGTTTATGTCCCGTTAGCTGCTTGTCCCGTCTCATCATCATGTCGTCCCAGTTGTCAATATTGTAGCGTGCGGGCTTGGATTCAAATCTCAGCTTATTGTCACAGAATGTTCATGTGGTGCAACGAACCTTGCCTTGGTTCTGCGCCCGTGTAGAGACGTTCAAGAGCGTCCCAGCAGCTCCGAACATGGCGGTAAGAAGACCTGAAAGTATTTAAGAATGAACATGCATAAGCCTCTTGAAAATCTCTGGACATACCGAATGGAATGAGCGCTTCCCAGGGCACCGGCATATTGTGGACGAGAGCAAGAGATTGTATGTAGCTGTTTACTACGAGCTCCCTCTCATGTTTGAACCGACAATATTGATTAGATTGTTCCTGTACTCATAACGCTACTCATAACACTACTAATTTGAAGGTGCAAGGGGTGCATACATTAAATAAAATAGGAGAGCATGTTGTTAAGAAGAGTGCACTTTCATAAGATCAATAAGAAACTATCAGATTACTTTGAAAGCATTGTTGAGAACGAAAAGGGATTGACAATCCATGAGCCGTAATGGAAGCGGCTGGCAATAATAAATAGGTAGCAGAGCCCGCAGCCTCTACTCATCCTAGCGTCTGAAAACTTTCACTCACTTGTTTTGCCCACATCGTTGTGAGTGTAAGTGCCAGGGGGCACAGGTGAAGATTTAATCCCGCCGTTTGGGTCGCACCAGGGGAAAGAGCAAAATTCGAGGACTCGATCAAATCCACGAAAAACTGGGACTCTGGGATTCGGTGCGACGATGATTTGGGAGTGATAATCGTCCACTGGAACGGATATTAATTCGGACCCGTTTGGATCTACGCAGGTGCTATTTTCGGTTTCGTACTCGCCGACAAAAATCTGGCGATTTGAAGTGTTTGGATAGTGGAAATTTTGTGGATTCTGATTTGACCATGTTTGTGTGATTGCTAGTGCAGAAGATGTACCTGCGTAAGTTGAACTATTGGCCAACATATCGCCTTGTGTGCAAAAATTCTCCTGTATGCCAGAGAAGTTGCAATCGGCGGCAAGTGTACCATGGTTCAGCATTGTAGCTTGTCCCATGCTCGTCCCCGGAAAATCAAAGGAGAGTGAAGAAGACGAGGAAGGGACTCTGTCAAAAGAAACAGGTGCGTCAACGAATTGCGTCGAGTTTTCTTCGGCTTGAAGAGAGGCGTAATCGTTGGGGAGGTATACGTATCCCAGAATTGGTGATATCTGGGATATGTCGTTGCTGGGGCCCGACCGAGTCTGTGCTCCATATCCCCCCGTATCGAATGAGGGTTCAGAATTGTTGTACAAGTCAAGACCATAAACGGGACTATTTTCCAGGTTACGGTTTCCTCTAGAATATTGACTTCGCAGACGCGTATCGGAGAGGCGTCTCACCGTCCTGTGTACCGATGGCCCGGTGAACAGTGGAGCCAAACCATTCGCACTATTTCCCATAGATATCCCTCGGGCTCGACTAAAGGAAGAAGCAGGTAGGAAGGGAGAAGATACCACGAGAGACTGCGAGTCTTGAGCCGAACGAGCCGTGTTTCTGCTTTGTGGGGTCATTTGAACCATAGCTGGATCACTAGATTCCGCTGGAATTGTGGGAGAAGCTAGCGAGAAGGGATATGTGACGTATTCGTGCGATTGGGGCGATTGGGTCGAAGGAAAAATTACTGATGAGACACCCGAAGCTAGTGTAGAAGGGGGATGTTCTGAAACCGCAGAGGAGATCGAGAATTGAGATGAAGATGTAGAGGCTGAAGACGGGGAATCCGATAAAGCGGAAACAGCAGAGGAAGAAACGGGAGAGTCGGGGATCGGGGGAGTTGACATTGGAGAAGGTGGTCGATCCTCTAAATCCGAAGGTTGTGCATCAAAGGATTGTAGGACTCCAGACAGATCGTCTTGGGATTCTGACAATTGTTCCCCTTGTAGATCAAAGGTGGAGGTATGGAATCTGGATGCTCCGGTTGGTTCAATACAACCACCAGGCATATTTTGCGCCCAATGAACGAAACGCTAAGATAAAGAATTGCATGAGAAGATGATGGAATATTATCCAAAATATTTAATCACCTTTGTCTCCGGCAGTCTACGTAGGCACCCTGGTAACGGCTTGTTCCTGTCATTTCCCCAGTCAGGCCATTGTTCTCTGCGCTGTACCACCTCATATAGCGCCTCTGTTATTTTATTCCGCTGATCATCCTCCTTAGAGAATTCATTTGGAACTTTATCACCTTGCGTCATCGGAATAGCGAGTTCTGAGATGGAGGGGATATTGCGTAACAGTTTGGATCTTGGAGGTTGTTCGATACGCCTGGCATTTATAAGAGGCGGTATTAACTCGTGTAAAACGCGTGTATTGAACGATGTGGGCGAAGGGAATGTCATCCCCCTCACCCAGGCCGCAATTAGCGCGACATAGATACCGAGGAGCGGAGGCCGTGGTTTATGGAATACAAGGCATGGTCGCGCAGGTTCGCGCGAGAGAGAGTCACAGCCATGAAGATCATTAGAATTCGAAGCGAGCCTGGGTAGGTAGATGGTAACTAATCTTCGTGATGTCAGTGGCAGTGGTAAATATGCTCGCGACTTTTTTCTAGTCCTGTGATTGGGCTAGGGCTATTTGTCAACACCCTCACGGCCAAATAGTTTGCTAACAATTTCTAAAAATGGATGTCCGCCACACAAGATGCAGCCACACTAGATGTTTCTAAATGGGGAACATCCATTCGCATCGTAGTGTGGCTGGTGAACATTGTTTCTTGCAGCGATGAAAAGGTTAGTGTTCCAAAGCAATTATGATTGAAATAATATGAGAAAGAATAAATAACATTTGAGTTATTAGCACTCCGAGGCACTCAGTGAGGTATGTTCACAAATTCTTCACAGCCGTATGAGTGTGTCGCAAAAACGCCACTGTAAATGAATCCCGCAGCTTTTGGTAGAATTAAAATATCAGATTGCTGTATCAATTTTGTGAAAGATATATCAGGAGATAATCAATCATTCAACCCCGATGTCCCTTAAGAACTGTTTTTTTTGAAAGTGCTTGTATCGGTATGCTATAGTCGGACCGAGTGACGCTTCCCGTAAAAACGGACCCCAATTTTACACAGGTCAATGGGTCCATGATGAAGAAATTGTCTGGGGCAATGAGACTGATCGCGCGGCGATAGCAAGCAGAGGATTATAATCATACACACACTACCCCAATTTTCTAACTCACAGCCACATTTGCCAGAGTCCATAAAATGCTTAGATGTTTGACCCGCAATTGATTTATATGAACGCCACCGCCTGAGCTCCGAATGCCGTAATTGAATCTATGAAGTAACCATAGTACGTGCTGGATAGAAATACTCGCAGTCGAAATAACTCGCTGAAAGAAATTTGTAATCGAATGACGGTAGATAATCTGATTGACGGAATTCTGAGAACATGATCCGCTAGCAAAACTTGATGAACACGATCCTCATGTTCCACGCGACGTCAGGATCGCAAGTCAAGCATACTCTGTACGCCGCTGCACTGCCTCTGCGCCGCATGCGCGAGGTGGTTTGTGGATCCCGCCTGCAGACGCCGCAACTGCCAACCAGAGAGCACCTGCAGGGGGATAGAAAAAGGCATGCTGGCCTCGAGGATTGTATTCAAGTGGGGCGAGCTCCTCAAGGCCGCGCAGTGCAAGCACAGAGAATACTTCTAAATATGATTGATTGCAGTCATATGGGGAATAAAAAATAGATAGATGTTGATGCGATTCAAGTTGGAAACCGGTGTATGCATGTATGCTGATGAGATAAATGTCGAATTGTGAGACTATATTTACATGTCGGTGACAGTGGAGAGAATCTATATGAGAGTCATATCACCTCGGAAGACGGACGCAAGGTGCTTTGCCGTTGGGCTTTAGGTCGTGTGGTACGTTTGATTGCAGGTGCATTGATTTCATTCGCCGAGGACGTTTCATCAGGAGCAGAACTAGGCATAGGGTATGAACGACGATTCATTACCAAAGGGACTTTGACTTTGGGAATTAGTGCCCTTGGAGGGGCGGTTGCAAGTCGGGCCACTCTGGGTCGAGCGGGACGTGTGGTGGTTCGTACTGGAGACAGAATGACTTTGCGTCTCTTTGGCGAGGTGAGCTTTCGTCCGTTAATATCAACATTCGGTTCGCCAGGGCTCGAGTAGGTGGACTCTGTTTCTTCGTTGATGACATCCCCTGGCCGATATAAGCGGGAGCTTTTCGGAGGGTGGAGGTGACTACGGCGCGAAGGTGCTTGGGTCGTATGTTTGCTCCTGGGTCGGGTTCTAGACATCAAGCTTTCAGCCGTACGGACTTTGTTCCTGTCCATAATGTCTCGGGGTAAAGGCCTCTTCTTTCCCAAGACCGAAGAAAGGTCCGAAGCATGAGCCTCCGAAGATAATGACTCTGCGGAAGACTGGGTACGCAAAGAAGAACCATTTGCGTTCGAAGTGAGAGCGGTAGAGCGGCTAGCCACAGATGAAGCCAAAGAGACCTCGCGTTGCATAGGAATGACGGGAATAACGCCGGAACGGGTTAGCCGCAACGGTGGCATGGGTGTTTGTAAAGTGGTGTTGAAGACATCTTCTTCATCCTCATAATCATCATCGCTGCCCGAATCAACAGACATACTTTCGAAACGATTGGTTTTAGCCCCAGGTGATTGAAGGTCGTCGTCGCTCATGTCATCATCGATGCCGGGACTTGATGACTGTCGTGGAGACATGAGCGACCCGCTAAAATCCTGCTGGGGTGTATCTTCCAATATCTCTGATAGCATGAGGGAACTCGCCATGCGAGGCGCAGCAGCACCTGTGCCAGGCAACACAGCCTCGGATAAGACGATGGGTGTTGGGGGGTATGCAGAGGGGAAGGGTGGGTATTTTCTCCACTCGTCAAAAGCCTTTTGTTGTTGTGTAGTGATATCTGTTATGGGCATATGCTCAGATACATCAGCAGAAGGGTCTTCTGTGTCTTCCTCATCCGAGTACGAAGGAGGAGGGTACCAAATTTGGTGTGGCTCCAGGGTCGCGCTCGAGTGCACACCCTGACCGACTTTGTCGATTCGTGTGAAGGATCGTGAGGGTTTGCGATCGCTCTCCTTGGGATCTGTGGATGATCGTGTGTCCGTGCTGATTTTTCTGGGAATTTTGGGAAATTGAATGTCACCGACTGCGGGATTAATGCTCTCTGAAGGCGAGGCTGTCTCTTGTGGGCTGTTTACTTCAGAATCTAGCACCTCGTCTGTGTAGAACATGGATGTTCTCCACCATCCATATATATACTCTCCGGGGATCTCCAAGACCGTGAAAAAGATATCGCCAAACATGCGAGCGAGGTCAAGAAGCATATCAATGGTTGGGGTATAAGGCTTGACGAGCGGCCGAATGACATGAAGGAAAAGAGGCTCAGCACCCTGTATAATACGTGTTGGAGTTATAAAAGTAAGTCAAAGAATACACGCACCCTTGCCCGGGTCAGAATAAGGAACAGCAACGCGAGGGATTTGATTTCATCGTAGAATGGCACGAATATGCTTATGAGTATCTCAAAGAAACGTTCGTAGATCAAGAAGCACGACTGGTAATGGGGCTGTTAGTTTTGTGACTGTTGAACAGGTATACACGTACCCAGACTATCCAGATAGCAATGCATCCTTTCATGTCTCGCTTCCGCTGTGTGAGAGCTCGCTGGCTTGGACGGCCCTGGTTACGCACTGACGGCGGTGGCATCTTGAGCGTCTTGTAGGACTCGTAAATATTGAGAAATAGCATAGCCAGACGGAGGAGTGGGACGAAAAGCGGCATAGTTGTCGAGTAACCGACGGAGATCAAGGTACGAAGTGTGCCGAAGGATATATGAGCGTGGTTTGGATGGTTTGAAGGCGAAATGAGGTTGTTCAAGCGCCTAATACGCGCCTTATAGTACTAGGAGTTGGCAAGGGTTGAGACTCATGGAAACAACCTGACCATGGTGCCCACAGCAGTAGTGGCCGTCACGATCACGATGCTGTTTTGTCAGCGAGGCTCGCTTACACGCTTACATAACGAACTGTGGGATGTGTGAGGGGAGTTGCACACGCCAGCCTCTCACCCTCATCATTCACCTCTGTCTTGTCAGCCATGCCCAAGATTAAGACGACGAGGACCAAGAAACCGCCAGAGGGATATGAGGATATCGAGTCGGTGCGCAATATTTGCTCTTGTAGTTCAAAATTATGCTCATTACCTCTAGATTCTCGACGACTATGCCAAGAAGATGAGAGACGCAGAGAATGAATCCCATGAGGGTAAACGCAAGGCAGAATCACTGTGGCCCATCATGCGGATATCGCACACTCGCTCGCGATACATCTACGAGTTGTACTACAAGCGTGAGGCCATTTCCAGAGAACTCTATGACTGGTTGTTGAAGGAAGGCTATGCTGACGCTAAGTGAGTCCCGAGATATTATTATATCTGAGTCTCTCACGCAGTATCTATCATCTTCAGTTTAATTGCCAAATGGAAGAAAACGGGATACGAAAAACTGTGTTGTCTGCGGTGTATTCAGACACGGGTTGGTTTTCCTCGAGCTAGTTTTAGGCTTCTTCTTACCCAGCTGTTTTTAGGACATGAACTACCAGGGCTCGACGTGTATCTGCAGGGTTCCCAAAGCCCAAGTCCGGGCAGGCACAGTTGTCGAATGTGTCCATTGCGGTGAGCCTACTTCCCTAGGTGTTGGAGTCAAATAATTAATGTGCATGCAGGGTGCCGCGGTTGTAGTTCAGACTCTTAGGTCTTCCGAACGCTGGCATGTCGTTGCTCATATTATCCAACCGCTGAAGTCTCTACGTTGAATTCGAGCTCTGGTCCAGGTCTTTGGAAATCATACAGCAAACCACCTAAACGTTTCCGACATAGTTAGACTGTATCCCTTCGGCGCCCAAGCATGTTAGATATGGCTGTAAAATTAGAGACTGTTCCTGTACTTGTAGATCACAAGGGCCAACAATGTGATGTTTTGTTTCGCGCTTCCCTGATGAACAGAAATAATCACACGCCCCCGATCGTTGCTGTGTCTCAAATGTCCGCCACTGATAAAAGCGGAACATATCTGGATAATTAATCCTCAACGCCGTTTCCCCCAGCCTGCTATCAACATGGGTGAATTCACACATCAAGTAGCTCATTTTGCGCGTGGTTTGGTCGCAAGGGCAGCCTCAGAGCAGGTATAGTCCTTGGTTCTTGGTTTGCCCTTCGATTCTCACAGGTCTACAGGGTGGCGTCATTTCTGGTGATAACCCAGTTCATTACCTCCCCTCGGACCCCTTTCGACTATGGGTTATCCAACTTGGTCAGTTCGTTTCTCAAGAACGATTTATCTCTCTGTTGAAGACATACGGTGGCACATTCAGTGATCATCATTGCGATGACCCAGTTCCTGGGACTCTTCCTCAGTCGTATCCGCCAACCTCGGGTCATTGCAGAAGTCATTGGAGGTATCCTGCTGGGGCCGACGGTCATGGGACGTATCCCCGGATTCAAGCAATCAATCTTCCCGGACGCATCCATTCCTGGCCTCACTCTTACTAGCACCATTGGCCTCGTGCTGTTCCTCTTCCTTGTTGGGCTTGAGATCGACACCAAAATCATCAAACGGAATCTCGTATCTGCGTCAGTCATTTCAGTCGCGGGACTTTTGGTGCCGCTTGGTCTCGGTGCTGCGCTTGGTGTCGGTGTTTACAGGGAGTTTATTGACCCCAGTGTCAACTATGGCTATTTCCTGCTGTTTACCGCAGTTGCTATTGGCATCACGGCATTCCCAGTCCTTTGTCGTATCCTTACCGAGCTCAAACTCCTCGATACCACAGTTGGTGTTGTTACTCTCGCCGCTGGTGTCGGAAATGATGTTGTTGGATGGATTCTCTTGGCCCTCACTGTCGCCCTCGTTAATGCTTCCTCAGGCCTAACGGCGCTGTATGTCCTTCTCGCATGTGTTGGCTACGTCATTTTTCTGTTGTATCCTGGCCGATGGGGCTACCTCTGGCTCGCCAAATGGACGGGCAGTTTGGAACAGGGATCGCCTACGGCGGGTATGATGACTTTGACTCTTATGATTGTGTTCGCGTCTGCGTTCTTCACGGACATTATTGGCGTACATGCTATTTTCGGTGAGCCTTTGGTGGCACTTCATTCATCTTGCGCATTTGCTTAACGCTATCCTCAGGTGGCTTCCTTGCTGGCCTCATTATCCCTCACGAGAACGGATATGCGATCTCTTTGGTGGAAAAGTTAGAAGATCTTGTGTCGATCGTGCTCCTTCCCATTGTACGCATATTTATATTTCAATCATGAAACTCGTTTCAATATTGATTTTTGCCACACAGTACTTCACCCTCTCTGGTTTGAAGACCAATCTAGGGTTGATGGACACCGGCAAAACTTGGGGATACACTATTATCATCTGTCTGGTCGCGTTCTTCTCTAAATTTGTGTCTTGCTATGCTGCAGCCACTGCTACTGGCTTCAACTGGCGTGAATCTGGAGCGATTGGATCCCTAATGAGTTGCAAGGGGTGAGTCCACAAAGTATTGAATACATAACATCAACTAACGCATCACTTAGACTTGTGGAGTTGATTGTACTAAACATTGGTTTACAGGCTAACATTTTGGACACTCGCACATTCTCTATGTTTGTCGTGCATGCGATAATCTTGACCTTTATGACGACGCCCCTCACGCTGTTGTTCTACCCTGCTAAATACCGAAGTCGCTCTGGTGCAGACCACGATCACCATGTCGCTGAAGGTGGCGCTGGGCCTCGTCCTCCTTCCGACGATGATATCAAGACCCGGTTCGCATTGGTTTTGGACAAGATTGAACAGCTTCCTGCTGCCATGACTATTTCACAACTTCTCCAAACCTCCAAAGACTTGAGTTCTCAAGTGACTCTGACTGACGGAACGTCTGAAAAATCGTCAGAGAAGGCAGCACAGGAACCGGCCGCTTCTTCACGCATTTCCATCAATGCGCTTCGTCTCATTGAACTCACCAACCGTACCTCGGCTGTCCTCAAGTCGAAAGTCGCTGAATCTCTCATTTACAACGACCCAGTGGTCTCCGTTTTCCGCACATTTGGATACCTCAACCGTCTCCTGGTATCTGCTGCGCTTTCTGTCGTGAGCTACGACGAGTTTACATCTGCCATCACCAAACATGTCATGGAGTCCGAGTCCCAGATGGTTATCTTACCATGGTCCAGAGGCACGACTATAGTGGAAGACGATGCAGGTCATGCCGGTGCCCTCAACCCATTTGATGGTGTCTTCCACAAGACAACAACCTACGATCAGACCAACTCGGTTGTCTACTCTGAATTCATCCGCAATGTCTTCTCCACCTCACCCACACATGTGGCCTTGTTTGTTGACCGCGGGCTGAGCGCACCCCACACCGGGGCTGGTCACCAGCATTTCTTCCTTCCCTTCTTCGGTGGCCCAGATGATCGCCTAGCACTTGGGTTCCTGGTACAGCTTTGTCGCAACCCGTCAGTACAGGCTACGGTGGTCAGGATACACAAGATCGATGATCTCTCCCGAGAGAGCACCCATGAAAAGGACCGGGGGCCAACGTCACCTGTTTCCGTATCCCTCCACCATGTACGTCTGTACTGCCCTCTTACTTTTGTATCATTAAATTTTACTTCCTTCCTGCAGACAATCGCTGCTGCAGATACAGTCTATGGACATAACACCACGCAGACCCGCCTCCAATCCAATACTGCAGACAATTTGACATGGGAGCGCTACGCCTCACCTTCGACAGACCGCGACCCCGAGACCGCATCTGCGCTATCCAGAATGACTTTCAGCACAGCTACTTCTTCAAAGCCGCTGCACACGATGGTCGATATGGTCACCAACCAGGTGACGAGGTCAACTCCAGCGAGGAACGTCATTGTTGTTGCAGGCCGGTCGCGTAGAATGGCGGTGGAGTCGCACAAGGCAGAGTTGCAGCAGCTTGTGGCGGAGGCGGGCGCGTCCATCGGCTCGTCGGTCGCCAAAACTGTTGGAGACGCTGGTGCGGCGCTGGTGGCAAGCAATACCGCGGCGAGTCTCTTGATTCTCCAGGCTGCTACCGCGTCGTAAACCATTGGACTGGATGGACGGATATGTTTTCTTTCAGTTTTCACGCATGAATCAGCTGTACACCACATCACGCATCACCTGTATATACTTGATCCACGAATACACCATCATGACACGAGGCTCAGAGGGAATCTAATCTTATCTGTTTCCACAGGGTCAATACAAAAGACTCCAAAACGTCTTTCAACTTCGACTTCTGTCATTGTTGTTCTCGCTTTGGGATCCCTTTTACTCGCGATGACAACGCGCAGGGCCACGAAGGCGCGCCTAACAACGCCCGTATACTTATAATAAGGTGTACAATGTGTTACACCGAGTATGTGTCTTTCTTCTGACACCCAACTTTGGTACGTGCCCTGCCTGGCGCAGTTTTCAAAAGCTCACCCCCCGACTGTAGACAGGGAAGAAATACACAGGTTAAACATGACTCCAAGTCCAAGCCCAGGTTCGGGGCGCAAACGTCCCCACTGCCACGCGTGCGGCCTGCCCATGGCTGGCCACAAACGGCCTGGCGGGCTCATTCTCTGCCCAGGCAAAGAAGAAGATACAAAGGCCACACTGCAATCTTCGCTCGCCTCACCGCCGCCGTCTACGCACACGCCCTCCGTCGCGACCCTCCCCTCCCCACGCGCGACCCCCGAGCACGTCCGCGTGCGTGCGCCAGCCGTCGAGGTCCCGGCTATAGTTCCGAAGCGCGAGCCCGTCCCGTCAAATATCCCCGAGCACGGACCGTGGCACATGCGCAACCCCAACTGGCGCGACCCGTCCCCCGTCCCGGCCCCGCGCCTGCCAACCCCAGCCGGGTCGCTCGTCTCCACCGTGCTCGTCGACGACGATGGGCACACTGTGCGCGGGCACGGAGATGACGAGCAGGAGGAAGAAGCCCTAGACGATACAGCGCCGGGCCTGATGCGCGCGTTGGCCACACAGCTTGCGGACGCGCGGCTCGTGAGCATGTTCCGCACGAACCGTGCGGACGTGGGGAGGACGCAGCAGCTGGCGGCGCGCGAGGGGATGCATGCGATGCTGGTAAAGCTGCCCCATGCGGACGCGGGGGCGCGCGCGAGTGAGGTGGCAGCAGAGGCTGGTGAGGAGCGCGGGAGGAAGGAGTTGGCTCGCGCAGGGTCGTGGTGGATGGTCCTAGGCCGGGATCTCCGTGCTGTTGGGCGTATTGTGGAGTCGAGCCATGCGCGTGGGGATGGAGTTGTGACTGCGGGAGTGGCGGCAGGCGGGGAAGATACTGGGAATCTGAGCGGGGGTATGCCTGGGGTGATGGGAGACTTGGTCATGGAGGGCCCACGTCTGACGACGTTTTTGCAACTGGTGCTCGCGGGCCTGCTAGGCGGGATCGCTGCAGTGTTCGCGCTATCTTATCTGTAGAACGTGAAGGTGTGGTGCAGCGTCTTTCCTGGACGCGGACGATTTTACTTATTCACTGTCACTTATTTCTTGTCAATTCTTCTTGACTCCCCCCATGTATATGCATTAATGCGCCATCCACTTGATATCAATGAAACCCCCAATATGACTCTCGATACCAATCATTATGGCCAGACCCCACTCACCATGGAGCCCTATTTCCCGAGCGCGGCACCATTCACTGGCAGGACTTTCCAGCCGTTTCTATATCGATGGACAGGACGGAGGTTATCATATTTGCTCAAGCAGATCACTACAAATGCCATTTCCGGCAGTGATCCAGCTGAGCTCGAACGTTAACGTCACTCAAACTTTCTCATATCAGGCCAAAACCTGCCAAAACCTTGCCTCGGGCCCTCGATTGCTATAGAAGGGTCTGTTTGCTCGAACAGATCACTGCTGGGACAAACAGAAAAAAATCGGGGCTGACTATCGATACCGAAACGGCTGTCATCCCCAAGACTCTTATGTCACTATGAGGGATGGATCGCTTCGAATTCCGTAAACCTCGAACAATAATGGTGCTTCAGTAGCTCTGCCTTCCCATCACTCTCACACCACTTCCACATGTGTGTGACGCGATCAGGGTCTGGGCTCTTGCGACGTAGCCAACTTGAAACTTGAAGTTTGTTCTCGTGGTTGGAGACGAATGGTATGGGTTGGGAAAGTCTTGTAATTTTATTCTCGTGACTTGTAATCGCAATCATCTTGAGGATTGTATCGGGATCTGGCGCTTGCGTGGCTACAAACGATTCACATAAAGAGGGAACCGATCAGCAGGTCAACTACTCAAGGTTAGTCACGGTGCGCAGTAACTCCAATCCCTCGTTAAAAGCGTCAAAGCTTCCCAACGTCGTCTTCGTCCTGGCCTCTCTTTTTTCTCGTGAGTGTCAACTCGAATTACTATCGATTTTCGGATTACTTGAAGAACAGTTCACAGTTCATGTCACCGACCTCGGGATCACACATTTGTAGTGCTTGTGACGAGCCTGCTACCCGTATATGCTGCGGCTGCAAGAAAGTCTGGTACTGTTCTAAAAGTTGCCAAGAGGAGCTGTGGCCTGTGCATATCTTCGCCTGCAACCTCAATGGCAAGCCGATCAGAACATGTTATTACCTCGCACAGGCTGCTCGACGCGATGATTTCCCCGAAAACCCACAAACTCTCGAGGATTACGGCTTTAATCGAGTACTCAAGCACACAGACCGGCTTATGCTTCTCGGGTTATACCAAGGTCTCTTCGATCTTCCTTGGGTCTCTCCGCGGGACGTTCACAATTGGCGGCTCAAGGGCAGGTTGGGGACAGAGATCAAAGCTGCCTTCGGCCAACTACCCGCAGATAATAGGGGAGCATATTACACCTGGTTCCTCCAAAACCAATATATTTTGGACAAATCTATTCCTATTCCTGTTGATGAGCAGCTCCTTAATCAGGTGGAAGAGACGACTCTTCGGGCATGGAGATTTACAGGCCACTCCGAGAGCTTGTCTTCACAGCAGATCCAAGAAAAAATATCCGAGATGTCACCTGCCAGAAGCTCATGTTACTATCTAGTCTTAGCCCTCTTGATCGACCCTATGAGCCACCCGCATCCCAACATGGTGTGTTGGTTCGAGTTCGGTTTTTGTACCTGTAGGGGTAGGATGCAAGAGAGCATACTCACATACATCTATCGTGCGTTGATGCGCCAATGCAGCTTTGATGAATTGGTGGATGCCTTCGACTCCGCCACACTCCCCCAACTCATGGATTCCAAAGGCTTCGGCCAGCTTAGACGCGCTATAACAGATCTAGACGATTTTATGGGCTCGACGTCTTTTAGGAAGTCCGTCTGGGATTTGAAACAGCTTGTTGAGGTGGCTTCAGGAGAGGGGGGCGGCACCTTCGATCTGGTAATCCCATCTGTGAGGGTGGATTACGGGTTTATGAATTGCCGAAGCGATTCTGAATTCAAGGACCTGATTGCTTTATACAAACAGGTATTCGACATGGAGCACTTCAGCCCAATCGGGCTACACGAAGCGGCGATACAGGGGAAACTACTTGAACACATGGAAAAGTTTGTCCAGCTGAAGAAATCAGCGAGGAAGCAATTTGTTCGCCTTCTGAAAAATATATATCCCCTCCCATCCATCTGAGTATGTAAGTACATTCATCGTGACACAAAGTAGACTGTTGATTTTTTTGTTTAGATTTATCTGCGACGCAGACCACTTTTGCTTCGACACCAGGCCGCAATCCAATATGTAAACTCATTTGTATAACCTTGTCATTTTTCTGGTATGAACATTTTGATATAAATAGTAACGCATATCTAAGGCGCTTGATTTCGAACGAAATGCCTGAATCAGTATTTTGACGACCGGAGAGGAATATTATATCTCACTTCGGTTTGCCTTCTTCGACCACAAGTCGCTGGGTGTTTGCTCAAAATATCTAAGTTACGTAATTTCTAAATGACCGAATTTCTGCACGCTCACTGGGGATCAAATGGATTGTGGCTGTGGAATGAACTCGTTGAGTGATTGATCTTGCGCCATATCACCGTATCAACCATCACCGGTCTAAAATGAGATTTTGGAATTACTACACATGAAATATACAGAAAATAACGATTTCAGTGACGTAGCCATATTAATCCCAGCTCCAGCGCCACATGCAATCTGTAATTCCGAATCGACTTTGCCCAGATCTCTCTGGAACAATCCCCAAGGCACAAATGGCGATACTCAGGCAGTAAGTGAAGATCGTCGTCCAAGCTGATCACACACCGGAGATTAGGCTATTATTGACCAATGGGACTTCAAACGCAACAGTGTCACTTGAACTTCTATGACTCGAAGCTAAGCTTTTTTAGTACAGAGTCGAGACGGATGACTACGGGAAATTTGAACTTGATGGAGTCATATTACTTAGTAAATTCAAGAACTATATACCTAATTTTGATAATTCTCAAGGTCGCCGAATGAGGTCTAGAGTTGCTGTTTCACTCCGGTCCCTGATTTTGGAGCCTCGGGACAGAGAATATCGACGGCTTTTGGGAGAATAAATGTTTGAAGACTCTCGTTTTCTCGAGAGTCATAGCAAGGAATATCATCCTCTGGCAGTATACTCCGGCCTACGCCGTCTTTACAGTTTTTACCCGTAATACCTCGTTCTCGCCTCTAAATTCTACTTTTGTATGTTTAGAATGCGTTCTGAATAGGTGGGAAGGGTCCAGTCTGGCCTGTCCGATAGCGCGCGTCCTGTGATTAAGGAAAAGGCTATTCTATTACAACAATAGTTCGTATATAAAGTAGGTCAATAACGGTACCCACCCCACTTTCAGCATTAACCACTTTTCTTGAACCATACACTTCAACAGAAACCAACGTCGGAAAACTTCGATGCGTCTCACTATCTTCGCCCCAATCATTCTTGTGCTCGCGAACGTGACCTCTCTGGTCTCCGCTGGCCCGATCGCATACGCAATTTGCCAGACAGGTATGCCAGGTACTCGTCCCCTCTGTTCTTTGACTGATTTGTATTCTCTGCACTGTCAGGCTGTAACGTCCTCGCCGTGGCCTGCTATTCAGCCGCAGGATTTACATTTGGAACCGTCGCTGCTCCACTTGCTCCACCTGCGATCTTGGCTTGTAATGCGGCATTGGGGACATGCTCTGCTGCATGCGCCTCAGCCGCCCTTTTTGCACCTACTCCTTGAGTTGCGGTGAGCTACACGGTGAACTGAACTGCAAGAACATCAGGAATTTCACAGGCAACTTGTGAGAGGTTGTACCGGCTTGTACAAGCCGGTACAAGTAAGAAAAGCTGGCCA
>JABCKI010006000.1:0-19726 GCA_018282025.1 Sphagnurus paluster
GTTGATCAGAGGATGGAGGAGAAATCGGGCCTTGTACAAAGGAGTGGTGGTGTATCAAGGAGTGGTGAAACACTGTAATGTGAACGACCAGTACCACACTAACTTATCAGATGACAATCTTGTTACTCTTGCATGGACGCCGGGAACGATACGCATTGCATGAGTTGCCATTTTGATGTCGGTGTAAAACATATGCGAAAAAAAAAACAATACGGAAGATACAAACACTCAAACCACCGTACCGGCGTTCGAAGCGATACGCGGCCACAGATCAGCCTGTCCCAGTAAATATTTGTATGAGCGTCGTGATCGGTTTTTCTGGGAATCAGGACGCACGCATTCTTTTGCTACCGGGCCAGTGATGGCAGAGCCCTTCATCTCACCCTTGGGGTTGACGATAACGCCAGCGTTGTCCTTTATAGTAGGTAGCATATTAAATTGTGTCATAGGGGTTGTTGCAAAAGGGTGTTAAATACCTCAAAGTAGAGGAAGACGCCGTCTCTCCGGCGCCACGCTTTGCGCTGACGGACGACAACAGCGGGCATAGCTAGAAAGTGAAAACGTATATCAGTATTCAAGCAAAATGGACACCTCCAAATCCCTCAGGATCATAACTCCAGGAGATATCAAATCGAATTGACGCACTCTTTTTCCTCAGTTCAGGCTTTCCCTTCTTCACAGATGCAACAACCATGTCACCAACACCGGCATCGGGGAGTCTGTTGAGGCGAGCGCCGAAGCCGAAAGGCTCGATGATGTACAGGCTCTTCGCGCCGCTGTTGTCGGCGCAGTTCAGCACGGCGCCCACGGGCAGACCGAGTGTAAGACGGAATTTGGTTCCAGATGCTCCTCCACCTATTCATCCATATGCCCAATCATTGGGTATGATTCGTGATGTGCCAGTCCGAGATTAGAATGCGAAGATCAGGAAATCCAGCAGGAAAACAGGGAATGAAGGGTGCAACAGGGAGTAATGAGTGGAGAGTGGGAAATGAGGGGCTGGAAGACGTACCGCGTGCAGCCATTTTTTCGTTGAGTCTTGAGGGGGTTGGAGGCGACTTGCAATACCGGGGGCGATAACACAGACAAAGTTTCCTGCCGAGCTTCGGCACTGAATTGCATGTACAGTTCTACGGCAATTGCCGGTTCGTCCACTCCGCGACACGTGTTCGACGCGCTCTGCGGCGCGTTTCACAGACCGTGATTTCGAAAGTGTTTTGAATGTGTATTTATACTTTTAACACTTCTAGAGACTAGATTCTTCATGAAATTACCAAAAAATGACTCCATAGGCGAACAGAGATTGTCAATTAAGTATAGAATCCAATCGCGGAAAGCAAAAATCAAAGGTTATATATTTCGGCGGACCTATCATAAGAGACCCCTCATTCCCACCATTCTAATCTCTGCGTCACGTAGATCTCATAAGTTGCTTCACACAGATAGCTTTCATTCTCTTTAGGGCGGAGACCATCGTGATCACCGGGGACCAATCTGGGCGGTCGGCGTCAATCTCCCTTTCATCCCAGTCTGCAGTCACAATTTCGCAATTGCATAGAGCAAGGAAAATGCAAAGCCTTTCCTGATGGGGGGCTGTGTATTGAGACACCCCCACATGCAAGTTAAGAACTGTATCAAAAGCAGGTATTTCGGATAGATCTTGCGACGGGTTATCGGCGTCGAGACAAACACCAAGCCTTTGCAGCCTTGGACATTCCTTCCTGATAGCGGGTAATACGTCTAGAGACGGAAATTCATTCTCCGATTCATTTTTGTAGTTCGCTGGGATGTGGTGGAGAAAGAGGGTCTCAATGTGGGGTAAACACTGTGCCAAGCTTTTTATTTCGCCCAGAGTAAGCATAGGACCCCAACAATTTTCGATTTTGAGCGTTGTGAGCCGCGTGGAGAGGAGGGGTTTGATTTGTCCTAATAATGAGTGGGCAAGGTCGAACTTTCCACCCAAGACTGAAAATACATCCACATTGAGGGCTCTCACAGGTTCGAAAAGATCGCTCAAGTTGCTTTGATCGGATTCCGAGGGAAAGACTTCCAAAGCCAAGCTACGGATGTCGCTTTCTCCGCCGACTGACAAACTCTGCAAGTATGTTAGGGTTTTCAATAGGTCATCTATAGGGGCTGCGATCGTAAGAGCCTTCAATGCGGCAAATGGGCCATAGGCGAATTCTGGAGTAGAGTAGTCCTCTTCCTCTGCGTCAAGGTCTAGCACATGTAAACCAGTAAGATTGGAAGTGAGTCGCTGTAAAGATGCGTGTTGTGATATTTCTTCAACAACCCTGATCGTGGCTGAGTATTCCGGGAGCGAAAGTGTTTCCAGGGCGGGGAGCTCTCGTATCACATGGACCAGGTCTCCAGACAAGTCACTGGCCTGTATTTCCAGGTGGCAGAGTCTAGGAACCCGAGACATAGGGATATTGAATGAAGAAATTTCGATGCTGTCTTCCGCATCGATCGTAATACGCTCAATACCCGGGTGCAGAAATAGGGCCAGATGTTGGTGACGCAGAGTGTGGTCCCCAGTATCGACAATGCATTTGATGCTATGTAGGCGCGGGAAGAGAGTAAGATTAGGCCTCGTAGCAGCAACGCAATTCAATATTTCCTTCAAGGGGTGTTCCGCCTGCGTCCAACCAATAGTCAAAGAGCGGACGAATGCCCCATAAACCATAAATCGTTCCCAATCAGACATCTTGGGCACAGGCTTTATATGTAAAAAAGCTGTCAATAAGTGATGAAAATACTGGTAAAAGACCGAGGCTAACCTGTTCGATTTCTCCGTGACTTTCTTCAACTGACCACGGTGCGATGAGCTGTAAAAGTCCGTACAAAGCTTCACGGTCATCCACGTTCTGCCAAAGTATTGGCCTCCCAACCAGGTACCAGTTCCTGCATACCTGTAAAGCTGAAGCTTGAGACTGTTTGTCGGGCAGGTCTCCGAAAATCTGGCCAAGGAGTTCCGGTAGGGAAAGCACGCCACTGGTTCCATGATCCCGCTGCTAATGATGTCCTCAAACATCAGTAGCAGGTAAAAAACCAAAATAATTTGGTATTTTACCTCCATCATTCTTCACTGTGGTAAATGGCGTATTGGTTGAGAGAACTCAGTCTGAGGGAGACCTGGATAGGAGGTGTGGCAAGTGTCAGACTGATATTACAGTCATGTGATATGACGATCACGCCCAACGCGCATCGGCTGAGTGATCTTGCATCAAGGCAAGGTGAGGAGGACCATTTCCGGGTAAATCAAGTGATTATATTAGCAAAATGTTTATAGGCATGAATTATAAGACCAGTACTTATCATCACCGTCTCTCCTACAATATTTCGAGGCTAGCCACTTGATTATTATCTCGTGTTGGTGGGATTTTATTAGAGGGTACTTGGTATGCATTTGAGCTGGACTAGGTACTTGGTTACATAGTGTCAAAAGCTTGGGGTTTAGAGGAATCGTTTTAAAAGACACAACCTGGACCAGATTGACCACCTTATTTCATCAACCGAATCTGCGTCGAGGCTGCACGAAGTTCATATGAAACCTTCTCTGTCAAGAAACCTATTGTTTGGATAACTGTGTCGGCGTCAGCAGTCATTTCAATTTCGATTGTCACAGTGGCACAGACCTTTTCACCCCATGAGGACTCTTATCAGCGATCCTGCCATAAACCAGTATATTTAGCCCATCTCTTCCAATCAATCCTCTATTCCAATCCTCCACCATCCAAGTATGCCAGAGCACGAAAAACGTGAGGTAAGGGTCTATCGTAACCCACTTGCATAATGTCACCCACCTGATCCAAAACCATCGCACAGCTCGCCGAGCTCCAAGAGCAAGAAACGCGCCTCGCGCTGAACGCGTTTACCTCCAGCACTGTCTGGGATCTAGGCTGCACGCTGCGCGCGCTCGCGGTGAGAGACTACCCCGAGCAGGCTGCGTACATCAGCATCACACACGCCAGCGGCACGCCGCTGTTTCTCGCACATACGTCTGACTCTGTGAGCCCGGCCTACGCCGCAGAGGCAGATGCGATGCTCGCGAGTGTGAAGCGGTGGCAGATCTCCAGCTGGCGCCGACAGCGCCTACTTATGCTGGGGGAGCGCTCGGCGGACTACGAGAAGGCCGAGGCGAGGGCGGCGGAGTATAGCTTGAAGGGTGGCGGATGGCCAATCAGGGTGCGGGGCATCGTCGGTGTGGTGGCGGTCGTCGTCGTCTTGGGGCTGTATCCAGTGGCCACGGAGAACAAGACCTTTGGAAAAGATAATCTGAAGGGTCTCAATCCACTCAAGTATGATAGGCAGATAGATGTAAACCATGAGCTGGTAGTAAAGGCGCTCGAGCTCGTGTTGGAGAAGCAGCAGCAGTGAGTAAAATTCATCTACTTGATCGCTGGTATGATTTATTTTGTTACCCCAGAGGACCGGTTGATGATGTGGGATTCTACAGGAATCCGAAGATCGGACTCAAACCGCCCCCATCGCCGACGGCGACAGTTCATAGCAAGACTCCGTCCATCTTCGGGCTGTGATAGTTTTTTTTTTTTTTTTTTTTTATTTGACAAAGTTCCATCGAACCTATGAGGAGATATGCACATTCGATAAGGAGAGAAAGCCCAAAAGTAGCCCTAGCACGTGGAGAAAGAATGGGATTCGAATTGTTTAGCGACAGCATGAGCATACCTGGGGCCGCAAGGGAAATCGAGCCGCAAGTAATCTGTGAGCCCGACTGACATCAAGCAATAACCGACATGAGTGAGAGAAAACAAACAAGAGGAGTTGATAAATTTGACCGATGGTATGGACAGAGTGAAAGTTGCTGGAGAGTGGGAGAATTAAGCAGCTTTTAGTAGCGTTTCTGATTTTTCAGCGCTATTGAAACGTTGTAACCAACGACTGAAGCGTGAAGAAGTAACATAAGGCTAGTACCACGCGGCAGACTCTTCTTCAAAGCCGGGAAAGACTCAGTCGGCGGAGGGTGTGAATTATCAGTTGATAACGTCGAAAAGGTGACAGGTAGGGTCTTCGGGGATTGTACGGTGTGAGAGGCAGAAATGAGATTCATAATATAAGAGTTATCATTGGACGTCACGTCCAGCCCGAGCCAGTGAAAGGTTGACGCGCTGAGTAGGAAATCGACGTGTTTGGTAAGAATTTTGACCACAAACAAGATTGAATCTTTTTTTTGACTCCTACGACATGATTGAACCCTGGTGTATGTTGCGCAATTCTTCTGGACTCTGGGACCATAGCAGTCACCGGCTACTTCGGATGCTATGGCGTGTATGCTCGCTATCTGGTGCTCAAAGAGGCCATTGACACAATCAGCCTTGGGTGCAACGTGCTGGGGTTCTTTGAACGACCAGGATAGAAATTCGCGGCCGGAGCATCAGACGATTGAAAGGAAGATGATGGGGGGTGATCATGCGCCATCTTGAATGCAAAAGGTGGCCATGAGGATCAGCTGATTACAGGCTGATACAGTGGTGGCCTGGATACTCGGAGCGCGTACTTGGTGCCCTAACTAGGTGGTAGTTCTAGATGAGTAATGGTAGGTCTGGAACCTCCTTTTAGGTTTTTTTCTTCGAGGATTGACAGAGCGACACCACAGAAGACCAGCACCATGGAGGGATGACAGCCAATGACAAGCGCTCGATTAGATTATGATCACGTGTGTCATTAGGAATACAGACATCTCGATGATGCACTTGCGAGTTCCCGTGCCCCACTTGCACCATATATAAGCCCCTGGTGCGTACCCCTCCGCTTTCTTTGTATTCTTACCTCCCACCATCTCACAAAATGCCTTCCCCTCAAGTTCAGGACGGTCCTATGTACACTACCTCCAACGGCGCTCCCGTCGCCGAGCCCTACGCGGCTCAGCGCGCAGGACCATTAGGTCCCCTTTTACTCCAAGGTTCGTCATTTTGCACAGCCATCCATCGCATATACACACAGCATCCGTAGACTTCCACCATATCGATCTCCTCGCCCACTTCGATCGCGAGCGCATTCCCGAGCGCGTTGTAGGTATCTTCTCATCATCGTGACATCCTGCCAATTGAAAAAAATTCTTCTTCAGGTACACGCCAAAGGTGCCGGTGCACACGGCTACTTCGAGGTGACCCACGACCTCGGCGATATCACCTCCCAGTCGCTCTTCAAACAGGTCGGCAAGAAGGTCCGCGCCACTGTCCGTTTCTCCACTGTTGGTGGCGAATCCGGATCCGCCGATACCGCTCGCGATCCCCGTGGCTTCGCCATCAAGCTCAGGACCGATGAGGGCAATTGGGACTGGGTCTTCAACAACACCCCGGTCTTCTTCATTAGGGATCCCGCCAAGTTCCCCCACTTCATTCACACTCAGAAGAGGGACCCCCAGACCCATCTCAAGGATCCCGATATGTTCTGGGTATGTATTTTCTTGTTTCCAACGCTATGTTTTCTTGATTCTAATGTAATCTCTTTTCCGCTGTAGGATTATCTCTCCCAAAACCCTGAGTCGATCCACCAGATCTTGATCCTCTTCTCGGACCGTGGTACTCCAGACGGTTATGCCCACGAGCACGGCTACTCTGGCCACACTTTCAAGTGGCTCAAAGATGATGGCTCGTTTGTCTACGTCCAAGTCCACGTTCGCGCAGATGGTGGCTTCAAGGTATGATTCAACTATTTGGACAACAATGGTCAGCTCTAACTGTTGTACAGACCCTCGACAACGCAACGGCGGGCAAGTTGGCTGGTGAAAACCCAGACTATGGCATCCAGAACCTCTTCGAGAGCATTGAAGCCGGAAAATTCCCCTCCTGGACCGTGTCTATCGTGCGTATCCCGCTTCTCATATGGATTCACTGTGCTCATAGATCTATAGCAAACCATGACACCTGAGCAAGCCGAGAACTTCCGCTATAACGTTCTCGATCTTACTAAGGTCTGGCCGCATTGCGAGTTCCCCCTCCGCCCCATCGGTAGACTTGTCCTCAACGAGAACCCACAAAACTACTTCGCTGAGATCGAGCAGGTTTGTTTTCAATACTCAACAGGCATCTGACATGGACTCACTTTGATATAGGTTGCCTTCTCGCCCTCGCACCTCATCCCTTACATCGAGCCGTCCGCGGATCCCGTTCTCCAGTCACGCCTGTTCTCCTACCCCGACACCCACCGCCATCGCCTCGGCGTCAACTACCAGCAGCTACCCATCAACGCACCCATCAACCCTGTTGCCAACTTCCAGCGCGACGGCCAAGGCACCTTCGTCTCTCAAGGCAGCCGCCCGAACTACCAGAGCACCATCCAGCCGCTTTCTTATGTTGCCAAGAAAGGTGCCATCGATTCTTCCGCTCGCGACCTCGAGCGTGAGGCGAAGCACGAGAACTTCATCGGTGGTGCATACCGCGATCTCAGCGAGATCACTGAGCGTAAGTCCCTTCAAGGCAACAATCATGGTTGGGCAGAAACTGACCACACCCCTTAGTCGACTTCGAGCAACCCCGCGCACTTTGGAGCAAAGTCTGGAACGACCAGCAGCGCGAGGCGTACGTCCAGAACGTCGCAGGCCACTTCGGTGGTGTCAAGAGCGCCGAGGTCAAGGCCAGGCAACGTGCGTATTCATCTCCTTCCTATCCGCTGGCAGAGTATTGACATCAACCTCAATCTGTGCAGTCTCTGTCTGGGCTGCTGTTGATCAAGGCTTGTCCGACCGCATCGCGAAGGCTATCGGACACCCAACCGTCGCGCCTCTCAAGGTCAAGCCCGCAAGCGAGGCTGTCAAGTTCAGGACTTACGCCGGGTTCGGTGCAAGCAGCCTGAATAAGTGAGCGTATTCGGCATGATAGTTGTTTTTTATGTTCTACACATCTCTACCTCACACCGCCTTTCAAATAAATACATGTATACTACTTGATGATAAACGAACCTCAATGATTTGACGTTTTCCTATACCATATTAGTCTGACTTGGACCCTGGCAAAATGGGACGATACTGAAGCTGCTCAGCAGCGAAACAAAATGGCAGTCTCAAGGTACCGCTGGTCACACGTCTGTGCCAGGGTCCTTCTAACTCATAGGTAGTATTAGGAGTTGGGACTACGTCCGGCCCCTATGTCACCTATGCCCACTAACGGACCACGCCCCCGGGGAGGGTCCGAGATAGTAGAGGCAAGTCGCTATATGACGGTTGCACGGTCAGCGTTATGAACCCCTACTCCCTTCCAGGTTGATCAGACAAGGAAGTGCTGCTAAGCATCTCGTACTAGGCTTAGAGAGGGCCAGGTCCTTGAGAGTGGCTTTTTGCTTTTTGTCTGACCGAGTGTCGAGTCGATCATTTGGACGTTGACCGTCACCGGCCCGCTAACGGCCGATCGGATTCGAGAGGAATTTTGCGCCACAAGGTTGACTTTCACGCGTTCGAGGCTGTCTTTTTTGACATCTCAGCAAGATTTTTTTTTTTTTTTTAAATTAATGGATGGGTCCCCCCCAGGATGTATCTCTGTAACCAAACCACACACGTTTAGCTTTTTCAGGCCTTCTTGTTGTTCGAAATAATCACCGTACAAGGATGAAGCTGTTACTTCCCCCGTGCATCTGGATGGGGCGAAAAAAATCAAAAACTAATGGGGTGAGAATTATGGCTTCGATTTCAACGTTACATACATACGACTAGAATCGTGCTGTCGAACAATCCGCATTACGCAGATTGAACCATCTGCTACCCACAATAACCCAGGCACAATTTTTGATATATTCCTTAAGAATTCGAAGTCTCCTCTTTCCGAAACTGTCAGGGCAGCCTGAGTATGTAGGTGATCTTGAACTCTTGATTCAGCCGCCGCCAGCGACCCGTATACAGATAGGAGCCCCGAGATTCATCATTCGAGGTACTAAACTCAAGTTGATATGTAGTACTCCCAAGATTCAAAATAGAAAGATCAAGAATAATGGGACTGGCTGATTATTTTGAAGGAAAAGAGAGGGGCTGCGCGTTAACTGGGGATATATATCCTTGCTTGAAGGACTTGGAAACAGTGCTTACAGGGAAGGATAGATTTATCACCATCGATGATCGAACACAGGGGGTGTGGGAATGAATGTAGATTTGAGCCTGGATTCAACCTGGAGCAGACCTGAGAAGGCTGAGCCATCCAAATTCCAAGACCTTTTATCAAAAGAGAGTGCGACTGTCGGCGGCCTCACCAAGTGCGTCAAGATGGCGGTTAGTTATGACAGTTACGGGTGAGTCAAGGTATGCCACGTGGGTATGTCCGCACATCACTTCCGCCCTTCCGACGATTGTATGTAGTACACTGCTTTCATAACTGTCGTACCGACGCTTAAAGTTACACGCAGCCGCTCTCTACTGCGCCGATTATCAGATATACACTTACTTAATCTCTGGTTCAGATTAGGAGCCCTGTAAATTCTCTCAGCTGACCCTAGTTGACCGCTGGATCAGGTTGTCGGAGGCGCCATCAAAGGAGGCCGATGGCCATTGCAAGCTCGAGCAATGGAGGCCCACATCTTCGATGACCTGGTTTATGTCGCCTAAAATGACGTCTAACTTTTAAGCGCAGTGGCCGGCGGCCGTATGGCAATCCGCCAGGATTTAATCCTGATATACGGCGTTAAATATCGAGAAAGCATCTGGCACAGCCCTTGCCGCTCTCACAACGCGTCAAGGGAACTGCGTCTAAGACGCGATCGCCTCTGGCTAACTCCCTTCTTCATTTTCTCGGCATACAGGTACTTCACATGCCGCGCGCCCTCCCCTGATCGTGTCGTCGTGTTGCGCCAAACGGCGGAGCCTTTGCGGACGCCTCCACGGGTTCCCCTTTCAGCAGCAGTTTCTATGCACCGAAACCTCAACGACATGATGAGAGACTCATGATCGTGCTTCCTTTAAAAATTTGATCGACGCATGTTATAAAAGCGCGTCCACCCACTGTTTCGTTCCTCCAAATCCTTACACTCTTTCTTATTTTTCTCCCCAATTTCTTTCGCAGTAATGGCTGCTCAGTCTACTTTCAAACGTTTCGTCCTTCTAGCCGCAATGGCTTTCATGGCAGTCGCCGTTGTCGATGCACAAAGCATCATGCGCAGGCCTGACAACTACATGTCTCCTGCTAAGAAATTCCCTACCCAGCAGAACCCACAGATAAACACTGTCCAGAGGCGTCGCTCTTCTGGAAAAGTTTCCTTCGCTTATTATACTAACTGGGCAATTTATGGCGCCAACTTCCGTGAGCATCTTCCGTTTTCCTGACGACATAATATTGATCTCCTGTTTCAAACCTGTTCAGCGCCTACCAGCATTGTCGACTCATCCCTTACACGTTCGTTAAACATCTACTTCTCTCAGCTAACTAGCACTGACCGCGCAATAGATATTCTCTACGCCTTTGCGGACACCGATCCCAATACCGGGGCTATCCTTCTCACTGATTCATGGTCTGACGAGGAGGTACGAATTTTTCTCCCAAAGTGATATGGTATACATTCTGAGCTTTGATCTACAGAAACAATACCCTGGAGACTTGGAGGACGAGACTGGCAACAATCTTTACGGAAACCTCAAGCAACTCTATCTTCTGAAACTCCAGCGCAGGAACCTCAAGGTCCTGCTTTCTATCGGAGGATGGACCTATTCGCAAGCCGGTAAGTCGAGGTGACATTTAAGATATCATCTATATCTAATTTTTTTGTTAGGCAACTTTGACTTTGTCACCAACCCCGCTGCGCGTGCGACATTCGTTCAAAGCGCCGTCCAGGTCGTTGAGGATTACGGGTTTGATGGCGTGTATGTGCACTTCCATTCATCTCCGCCTGTGGCCCAGTCTGATATCCCCCAGTGATGTTGATTTCGAATTCCCTACCAACGCCGAACAAGGACAGGGATTGGCAGACCTCATGACCGAGCTGAGGGTTGGATTCGATGCACTTGCCGTCAAAAAGGGCGACACTGTTCCCTACCAGATCACCTCCGCTGTCTCTGCTGGCGTAGAGAACTCTCAATTCCTCAATGTTCCCCAAATGAATGCTGCAATGGACTACTGGAGCTTGATGGTATGTTACAGCCTGGGTGTCTTGCGAGCTTTCATCCCTGATATAGCACTTTTTCTGCAGGCATATGACTACGCCGGACCATGGTTGAACTACACCGATAACCAGGCTAACCTGTTTGGCGGAATTCGCACTGGTGTCAACACCGATATGGCTCTCAAGCGTTACTTGTCCAAGGGCGCTACCGCTTCTAAAATCACTCTGGGTAAGTATTCAAGTTAGCTGACTTATTCCCTTGTCTGATGATAATCAGGAATGCCTCTATACGGGCGCACTTTCGAGAACACTGACGGTCTCGGAACTGCGTACGACGGTGTAAGTGCTGTCGAATTATCTCGGATTCCCGATTTAATCTCCCATCTCAGGTTGGACCTGGTACTCTTGAAGCTGGTGTTTACTCGTACAACACTCTTCCTCGTACGCCTTATTCTTTTGATTCCGTATTTGCTGATATTGAATGCAAATGATAGTGGTCGGCGCAAAAGTCTTCGAGAACAAAACCGACGGTAGCAGCTATTCGTACGATGCTTTGAAGAGGGAATTCGTTTCTTATGACACACCGAACATCGTGAAGCTCAAGGCCAAATATATCAAGGCTCAAGGTCTTGCAGGATCTATGTTCTGGGAGGTGAGGCATCCCATAACTTTTCTCTTGTGAGCATATCTGAGCCCAGTAAACATAGCTCTCTACGGACAAAGTGGGCGAGTTGTCCCTTGTCGGTACCAGCGCCAAGGCTTTGGGCCCGCTCGACCAGACCCCAAACCACATCAGGTGAGATATTAACAAGCTACACAAGGCAACCTTATAACATCTAGTATAGCTACCCCAACAGCAAGTGGGACAACCTCCGTCGCAACTTCGCACCGCAAGAAGAAGCCCCTGCGCCCGAGACTCCTGCGCCCGAAACCCCTGCACCTGAAACCCCTGCGCCTGAGGTCCCTACAGAGGAGAGCCCTGCACCGCAAACCCCTGAAACGCAGTAGGAGCTTCGTAAACGAGCATCGCATATCTACACCCATTCAATATCACCTACCTTCAAAAAATATCCTAATACACATATTCATTTTGATCGAAATATAAAACCTGGTGTAATCATACCGATGGCACTAGGCGAGTCAACAATTCCATAGACCGTAATGATGCACAGATACTAGAACCAAACACTTTCACACAGAACTGAGTAATCGTACAGATCCAAATGAAGTTGAACTTATGTACTCTACAGAGGCTCTATAAATATAGAGAAGAGCAAAAGATAACAGAGTTCGGACGTTCGAGCATCTCGGATGCTTTCTCAAATTTCTCCTTGAGCTCATCGTTACCGATGACCTTTGCTGCCTGGGCCATCTGTCGAAGGAGCTCGCCAAGGCGACGGAAGACACGAATGAGTGAGCCCTCAAACTGATCGGTGAGCTAAACCAACGTAAGTGACGTCAGAAACCTCTACAAAATGAAATGAAGAAATAGCTTGCCTTGCAGATTTCCGAGAACGAGGCACCGCGGCACCACTGTATGACACAGTCCATAAGCTCTACCTTGAACGAGGACACGTATTGATCCTCATCAATAGTTAGCTTGGACTCCTTGGAGACCTTCGCAATGCGCCTCGCGTACTCTTGCATGACGCGCAAAGGTGCTGCGAGCTCTTCTTTTAGTTTTGTCACTTGTTCACTCTATGATTGGCTTGAATATAATAAGTTTTTTGACCAGATTTAATCACTTACCTTTTCTGTGAAGACGAAGCAGCTGAGAAGGGCTGCACACTGCTCTGCCGTTAATGGGTTGAATACGCCGTTGAAGATGAGCTCCGTCAATAACAATTCATCGCCTGAACTGATTTCGCAAGCTACCCTGCCTTTAACATCAACAATATCTGCAGAAGTTGTGAAGGCTAGTCTGCGGAGGACACGCTTGCGGCACTTGAGCTCCTCCAGCTGCAGTACATCTTGTGTGGACTGGATACGTTTTTTTAGTCCTCGAATACGCTCTGCCTTCTCCTTCTTCTTTGAATATAGGCTATACAGCTCTGGAAGCCGTGGATCCTTGTGCAAAGGGCTTGAGAACATTTTCAATTCCATACTCTCGATTTTCTAATCACCAAATGTTTAGCACACTACGAAAATGGGTGAGTCGATATGGCTAACATACTTTAACAAGCTCCTTGAACTTATCATCCTTGATGCCCATGTTTTGGATTGGGTCCAGCAAAGCAACACCATCAGGGAAGCGTCGGTGCACCTCCAGCACACTCTTCCATAACGTCTCGCGAGCCTGGTCCGGGCGCAGGTCCTTGGGCATAAATAGACGGATATGACTGATGCCCTCAATGGTAGAGAGTAGAACGGGCACGACGAGAGCGACACCCTTTTGTCCGTTAGCACATGGCTGGACGCCGCCAGGCGTGGCGGTAACATTTTCTCGGCTTTTGGAAATGGCGCTACCCACAGAACAGTTCAGGAGTACATCGATAATGTACTGTTCATGGGGAGGGAGTTCTTCGGATTTAGGCATTGGTCTGTTCTAACGCCGTTGTGTATGTCAATCGATATAGGAGGCTGCGTAAATGAACAATTCACGTACCTTGGGAGGCAGCCGTTTCTGGTAGTTGACGATGACGCCCCAGCCAAAATCGAGCTTCTGGTATTTGACTTTGACCAGGCGGCCAGGTTGCAAGAAGGGTAATGAATAGGTTGGATGTGTGACGACTTCCCGGAAGTCTGAAGCCATTTGATCAAGCTGTTGTCGGTATTCGTAGTACTCAGATACTAGGTTTTCATCGGGAATGACAGTAGAACTTCGAGCCTCTTCCTCTTGTCTCAACTCTGAGAATATCTCGTTTTAGTGTAGTCCAAGTCTGATGGTCAAGACTCACCATCTTCGAGCAAAGGAATTCCAGCACTACTTTGAAACTGGAAGAAACATCTCTCGAGCATAAACTCCGGGCTAATGCCTTCGACCTTCATCAAGTTGAGGACCATGTTGTAACCCAAATGGAACGCAGAATCAAGCCTATCCGCCTCTCCCTTCACCATCATCTTCGCCGCCGCAGGTTCCAACTTCTCGTCACACATCATAATCACTACACCACGATCATCCAATCCACGCCGACCCGCACGTCCCGACATTTGGATGTACTCGCCGGATGAAAGGTTACGAAACTCTTGCCCGTCAAACTTGCGTGTAGTTGTGAATACCACTGTCTTTGCCGGCATGTTGAGACCAATGGAAAAGGTCTCGGTAGCGAAAAGCACTTTGATAAGCCCCTCCTGGAAAAGAATCTCGATAACCTCCTTGAGGATTGGAAGGAGCCCGCCATGATGAATGCCAATTCCGCGACGCAGCAGTGGGACTAAATTCGCAATTTGGGGTAGCTCGCGGTCATCTGGCGCCAAGTTTTCGATCGCGTTGTTAAAGATATTCGTCACAAGCTCCTGTTCCTCAGTCGAGTTGAATTCGAATTTCGATAACGTCAGGGCCAGGCCTTCACATTCACGCTTACTGAAGGCGAACACAATGACGGGGTTGTAATTCTTCAACATGATCATGCGGATGATTTTGGAGATGTCTGACTGTCCTGTGTGGAGGTCAATACGAGAAGAAAACTTGAGAAAAGCACAAAGCTGACCCTTCTTATCTCCACCCTTTTTCGTCTTTCCCTTCCTCCCTTTACCGCCTTTGGAATCTGCCGGGTCTTCACCCATATTCTCCTGTAGTTTTCCCATTGCTTTACTGAAGTTGTCTTCTCGGAACTCGCCCTTCTCGTTCACCACAAGATAAATGCCCTCATCGCCTGCCGGAAAAAGATAGTGTTGCAAAGGAGTCGGCCGGAAGTCCGTGTAGACGACATGACAAGGTTGTTCGTGTGATTTGCAGATCCACTCCGCAAATTGCATGGCGTTGGGTATAGTGGCAGAAAGGAAGACATAGCGAACGGTATGGGGAAGTAAGATAATCGTCTCCTCCCAAACGACTCCTCTCTCCTTGTCGCGCATGTAATGGATTTCGTCAAAGATAACCCACGCGACTTCGCGCATGATTTCAGAGCCGCGGTACAGCATTGAGCGCAGAATCTGTACCAAATAAGTATATAGAGATTCGTGTTAACATACAGGCAGCACACACCTCGGTCGTCATCACCAAACATGTTGCAGACGGGTTGATTGTAACGTCTCCTGTCATGAGACCAACATCGCCAAATTCTGCCAACATCTCTCGATATTTTTGGTTGCTCAAAGCCTAAAGAGATTAAGGACATAAATAGATGAAAATTCATTCAAGTACGCAATTAAGAACCTTGATTGGACTAGTGTAGATTACTCGCTGTTTATTATTCAGACATTGGGCAATTGCGTATTCAGCAACGACAGTCTTTCCGGCACTAGTGTGTGCAGACACCAGTACACTCTCGTTTCGCTGTATGGCATAAACGGAGACCTTTTGAAAGGGATCAAGTTCGAACTTATATTCACGATCTGGTTTCGCAGGCGGTACGTGTTTTGATATTGGGATGTAATTGTAGCCTGGAGGTACTGCAACCTGATGGCGAACCTGGAAAATTCTATTAGAATAGGCTACTAATACATAGAACAGAAATGACTAGCGGCGTACCTGATGCTTGAGTTCTAAACGCGAACTGGAGTCAACGCTCCCTGTTAATCCTGCGCTCGCTGCGACTTCGCGTTTCGCCTCTGTCTCAAAGTCATCAAGAACGATGGGTTTTGGAGATGAAAGACGCGGTTTCTTCGAGGGGCCTGGTTCGCTCTCTAGATCTTGGGGGGAATCCGCGTGTTGGGCTGGCGAAGGCTCTCGAGGCTTAGCCTTTCTTTTTTGGACCGGTTTAGGAGATGGCAGAGCATCGGTTTGCATAGATTCTTCATTTTGCTGATCGGCATTTTCGGAGCCAGCCTCGTCGAGAAACGAGAATAAGTCGTTCGCGTTCATGATGGAAATTTTGAAGGTCGCGCAGACGTCGTCACGCTGTGACCACCCACGGGCCGAACTTCAGATTTGGCACTCAAAGCGAAGCCTTCAACTCACGAGTCAACTATACCCAGGCTATGAGGCGATGGGCGCAGAGTGTGATATCAAATTGAAATTTTTTCCATTTAAATAACATGGTTGATCGTGATCCAAAGTGTAAATTCAGTGTAAGTACAGGGGTAGAAAAGTGTTGACTCCTTAAAACGCATAAAATAAATAATACTCGAACCCTTGTTGAAGGTCAGCAAAGAAGATCGTAGCTAGAAGATGAACGTTAATCTAGCAAACACGAGTATCATACCAAACATCAGCTATATTTGAAGTGGCGTAGAAGTTCATGTGAGATAAATCTTCTGGGAATTTCAAGGAGCTTACCGGCGCCAGGAATCTCGCCGAGGGTCCACCTATGCAGGCAAATGAGATTCTAGTTATTACAAGTAGAACTGAAATAGATATTTCCTACCATTTCGCAGTCCAAAGATGTCCATCTAATGTTTTGGGTGAGTATTTCTCTAATCTGAATCGTGGGGCTAGAGCACGTACTATAGGTAGCCTGTTGTCCACCAACATATGTGACCTGTTAGTAAAAATATTTCAGTACCTCGTCGGAAAGGTCTTTTGAAACGGGAGATCCTACACCAGCCCCCCAAGCGGCAATCCCGGAACATGCGCCACCAGGAGCCGTTGTCGTCGAAGGCGGTGCAGTAGTGGTTCCGCTTCCACCTCCTCCTGCGCCAAAGTTATTGCGAAGGTTGTCCCATTTGCTGTTAGGGTATCTGAAAAATAGAACAGGTTTGGCTACAGTGAGCTGCGATTGGGTGACAGCTCACTTGATGTGGTTCTGGGTCTGGTCGAGTGTACCCATAAGTCCAACACTAGTGCCCACGAGGGACAAACCACCGACTTTGTCGGTGGATAGCTATGATTTCGGGCTTAGAGATATCCAAATAAAATGCCGATAATAATTACCTCCCAGAACATGGAACCAGCCAGTCCTTTATTATTAATGTATTGTGTTTTAATCTTCACAATGTTAGGGGTGTCGTAAGAAACTAGTTCCTTTTTAGCCGAGTCGTAGGAGTAGCTGGAGACATCTGTGGTATTCTCATAAACTGCTGCGCCAGCCACTGTTCAACTTATGACATCAGATGCTGGACGAGCGAATAAAAAAAAGACACACAAGGGAGAGCCTTGTAGGAGTAAACACCCGCTTCGATAGTACCAGGTCCAATCTTCGGTGACATGAGTTAAATTTATAGCGTCTATAAATGCTGAGAGACTTACGCCACTATATGGCTGGCCAAGACCGTCTGTGTTCTCGAATGCACGGCCGTATAAGGGCATTCCTGTTCATATGCGAAACCACGCTGAATTTATGGTTTTTTTACCTATACAAATGAGAGCTCACCCAAGGTAATTTTAGAGGCCGTCGCACCGTTAGCCAAATACCATTGCACAGCGTTGTCGGTATTAAAACCAGTTCGCGCTCCTCCGTACAAGTTAGCCTGGTTATCGGCGTAGTTCAACCACGATCCAGCGTAATCATATGCCTAGCGAAGTTGATGCAACAGAGTCTCGTTCACTCCAAGATCAATACTTACCATAAGATTCCAGTAATCCAGAGCGGCGTTCATTTGAGTAACTTTCAGGTATTGATAATTCGGTTGACCAGCGGAAACGGCGGCGGTGATTTGGTACGGAACGGCGTCACCCTTCTTGGCGGCAAGTTGGTTCAAGGCAGTCCTCAAAGCTGTTAATGTATCTGCAAATCCTTGACCCAAAGCGTCATTAGTCGGAAATTCAAAATCAAGATCGCTAGGTTTAAATAAGTCCATGTGTTTTCATAAATAGGGGATGAGTCGTACATTCCATCAAAGCCGTAGTCCTCAATAAGCTGGACGGCGTTAGAAACGAAGGTGGCGCGCGCGGATGGATTCGTGACAAAATTGAAGTGACCTGCAGGAGTACATCGCGTGAGATTTCTAGCTTCACCGAGTTGAAGTAGCACATATACCAGCTTGTGCATAAGTCCAGCCTCCAATTGAGAGTAAGACCTTTAAATTTCTCCGCCTGAGCTTCAAAAGGTAGAGTTGCTTCAGATTTCCGTAAAGGTTGTAGCCTGATTCACTCCAAGAGTCACCAGCAAAGTGTTTCTGTACGACAAGTGTTTAATTTCTTCGCGAGGGAGAGCTTTATAAAGGGTACCTCTTGATCAGCGTATGAGTCTGTTAAAATGATGGCGCCGGTGGTAGGGTTGGTATCCGCAAAAGAGTATAAAATATCTGGTCACTGAGCGTCAGCCAACGATCCCCCAAATACACAAATGACAAACGGGTCAAAGTGGAGTCGACGATATCACCGGGTTCTGAAATCACATAATCGGTAACGTGTGGTCAAAGGCCATAAATGTATTCTTACGAAAATTGGCGCCATAGATTCCCCAGTTGGTGAAATATGCGAAGGAGACCTTGCCAGTCGCCCTCTTCTGAACAATATTCGTCTTCGGGTTTGACTCTGCTGGGAATGTCCTTGCAGGAGACTTGTAACCGACAGGGCGACGCATAATCTGCGTTCCTTCAACAGCGATCAGCGACATAAAAGTGATCGTGATGAGGATAAAGACGCGTTTGAAAGAGCATCGGGCAGCCATATCTGTGAGAGGTCTGGACTCCTCAAAGATGAGGATGGACCGTTGTATCAGCTTGGGAAGGCAATCTGGCGACGAGAGGACGCATTTATAACATCCCAGCTGCAAGACCTCGGTCTAATGACATGCATCAAGATATTCAAGAGAAGCAACTCCTACGTTGGCATCATGAGGCTCTTATCATGCCATCCAGGCTTGGGCACATGGTCATCCTAGAATCCGAGAGGAAATCATATCGAGGCCTCGTAGGGAAGAGAACAACAAGATCAGAAGCCATGTGGACTGTCAGTACACCTAGGATATCCAGAAAATTTGTGGACATGTTTTAGCTAGCATCATAGTCCAATCAAGATGCAGTGTGGCATTCAAGTAAATTTCTCCGAGTATCCCAGTAAATTAGCAACTCGTCGGGGCCAGGTGCTGTCACCGAACAAATTGGGTCGAATATTATACTTCCAGTCGTTTTTTGAGGCTGCGCCGCGCGGCCAACTTAAGTTAGAGCGTCACCGTCCGAGGAGAAGTTTAAATTCATAGAGAAAGTAGCACATGCTGAGTGGGCAGCTGCTATGGGCTAAACGTTTGGAATGTTGACAGCCCGAGAAGTGATCTAACAGTAATCAGTCAAGCTGACGACAGGATGGTAGTTACTAGTCGGGAGTACGGGGATTGAATCAGAATCACTGGCAGGACGAACACATGTACACGTGAGTGTCGACACACTATATATGGAGAGGCGCAATGCCCGCCAAAACACTGTGGCAGATGACATAAGCGCACAGCCACCACAGAAGTGCCAACGCCTCGTTTGCTCCGTCAATTATCTGAATTCAGCTGTCCAGCGCACACAGAGTCACAAGAGTCATTTCCATAGTTAAACAGACTTAATAGAATGCGATTACAATTTTTTTTTAGATCTATAATACTCAAAATTACATCTATACTACTCAAAATTATATCTATATTAAGTCATCCTCATAGTCAGACTCGAGATTATCAACATCCATACTTCCACCAGCGTCCTCAACCTCTAC
>JABCKI010006001.1:0-19658 GCA_018282025.1 Sphagnurus paluster
TAAATTTTCTTGGATATATCATCCTAGGATACAGGGGTATAAATAAGAATTTTATTGCACTTAGAAAATGTTACCTTCGTGAGAGGCGAGTAGAATACAGAACGTGTCGTCCAAGTTTTGATGCGTGATGGTTACATAAGTCCGGTCACTTTTGGTTACCACGAGTAGAATGCATGATCTACATATCATTCCCATCTAAGCTGTTTCGATTGACATGTGCTATAATTATGCATGATATCAGCGCCTTTGCCAAATTGATCACGACGGCGTCACCTGTGAGCCCAATATTGACGGACACGCCACAGCCCGGGGTAGTTCTGGTACTGTTTTTTCTTCGGTCTGAGCCATTCAATAAATTCGTGCCATTTAGAATTTCAATGTAGTTCCGTCTACAAGGGCAGAGAAAACTATAGCTACCATCAGTTAGTCCCATTGAAAAACAAAAAACCAGAGTCCACACCTATTTTATAGAGGAAATGTGGCCATTCAATGCACTAAATGTGACCTCTGGATGTATTCAGTTCTCGTGCGCTCACCAGGCATCTTCAACATTCAGTTTTCGACGATAGATCCCGTACGATCAATGGCAAAAGGTATCAGTACGCGGATAGCGCACGTGGAAAGCCCCTCCAATGAAGTGAGGCTGGACTCGGGCTCATTTGGTGGGTCGAGTTCTGATGAAGAGCTTGATGAATCCATGCTCGAAAGTTATGGCCCTGAGGCCTGAGGCCTGCTGAGTTGCGTGCTGTGGCAGTGCTTATGTAGTATTCAAGTTAAAGTATCACGTGTGTCCTCCCTTTGCATCTCTCCGTCATCTTAAGCTCGCACCATGGGCCTACTGTTATCCCTGCCGTTGGCTGGGGGCCTTACGACCATAGCGACATCATGTCTAGCGGGTTTGGCATTTTTCTGTACCTCCACAGCAGGTAAGTCTTTGCTGGTCCGTTGTTTCTGTGGACCAACCCCGCCGCAGCCTCAATGTTCTTCAAGTCTTGCAACTGCAATTCTTCGATAGCCACTCGCGTTGGGTTTGCTGTGAGAGGATCCGACCACTGCACCAACTGATGAGCTCACCATTATTAAACCCTAGATAATCTTCTCACTCAACTCTATCCTGGCATGGATTATGAAGACGGACTTGGCAATTAAACAGATCGAGAAATGGAGTATTGGCTACATCAAGATGGATTGTGCTGAAGAGAAGTGTTACGGAGTACTGGCCGTAGGTATCGCCCTATCAAGCACATCGCGTTACCAACTCAAGACTCATTACAGATTCATCGCATTTGTTTCGCTCTTTCTCTGTTCCACTTCATCCTTAGTTTGTCTCTCATCGGCGTCAAAGATACACGGGACAAGCGGGCTTCTATCCAGAACGGGTATGCATATTCGTCTTGTTTCTTTGTGGTATATCTCAACACCTTCGCAGTTGGTGGGGACCCAAGGTCCTACTTTGGCTTATCCTCGTTGCTGTTTCCTTCTTCATCCCCAACGGATTCTTCATGTTCTGGGGTAATTACGTGTCCCTCATCGGCGCCTCGATATTCATTCTTCTCGGCCTTGTACTCCTTGTCGACTTTGCCCACTCTTGGTCCGAAACTTGTCTCGAGAATTGGGAAAACTCACCGACATCTTCCAACTTCTGGCAATGGGTGCTTCTTATCTCCACGGCCGTGATGTACTTGTTCACCTTCACGATGACAGGCCTCCTGTACGCCTACTTCGCCGGCTCCGATTGCACCCTAAATCGCTTCTTCATATCATTCAACCTTGCACTCTGTGTCCTCATTACTTTCCTATGTGTCCACCCTACCGTTCAGGAGTATAACCCTCGCTCCGGTCTCGCTCAAGCAGGAATGGTCGCCGCGTATTGCACATATCTCATCGTGTCGGCGGTCAGTAATCACACCCATGAGTCACAGTCCTGCAATCCGCTTCGTAATGGAAAAGGCACACAAAAGACTGTTGTCATCATGGGCGGGATATTCACGTTTTTGGCCATCGCCTACTCTACCACCAGGGCGGCGACGCAAAGCCGAGCATTGGTCGGTAAGGGAAAGAAGGACCGTGTACAACTTCCCGAAGACGACGCCACTGGCGGGCATTCTGAGTTGGGCTACGTTACCAGTCAGCCAAGTCGACACGAATCGCCTCGCTATCAGGCTTTGTTGGCCGCAGTCAATGCAGGGTATGGGTTTCGTCTTCTACTTTGGTGAGGCCTTCTCTGAAAATTGTTTATAACAGTGCAATCCCCGCTTCAGCCTTGGAAGAAGAAGATTCGGACGACGACGACGAGGTCCTTGGTGAAACCCGGGACGATGAACGTTCTGGGACCCGTTACAATGTTCGCTTCAAGCTCTTCCTATCTGCATCACTGTTAACTGACTGTGGCATCCTAGTATTCCTGGTTCCACGTCATCTTCGCAATCGCTGCAATGTACGTCGCAATGCTACTAACCGATTGGTGGGTATAATTATCGCTTTGCTCTATTCCTTTCCTCAACTTTTCTCCAAGGAATATTGTCTCTAAGCGGCCCATCACCGGACCTGTCGAACCGAACTCTGACGTATACATTGGACGGTCGGAGGTCGCAATGTGGATGCGTGTTGTATCGAGTTGGATGTGCATGCTCTTATATATTTGGAGTCTTTTAGCTCCAGCCCTGATGCCAGACAGGTAAGTCAATTTTCGGCATGTGGCATGTTGTGTTGCTCAAAATAATTGTGGTAGGTTTGGAGACCTGTAAAGGCGGTCCTTCGTCATGCATGTCTTCGTCCTCTCGTGTGTAGGTCAATGTTTTACTAGTATTAAATGATAATTACCCTATGATTGGATGATATGAGAAGATGGGAAGAATACTAGATGATTGTACTTTTCAATGCTCTGATCGCGAAAAAGTACATGCATTAAGAGGGAATCGAACCCCCGGCGGGTCGAGCATAGCGTAATGGCAACGACCCAGGTTACCACTACCCCATTAATGCCCATGGACTGAATGTCAGATGTTCTGATGATATTTAGTGAATCTTGAGTTGCATTGAAATGACACAGAATTCTAGTAAAGAGGTTGAAAAGCTTAGAGTTGAAGATACAGTGGTTCGAGGACAGTAAGTATTTCAGCCTTTGGTCCCAGAGGCGAGCAGAGGCGGGACACGAAAGCACGTGATAACGTGCTTCAGTAAATAAAAGTCAATAGCGCGCCTTGGAGTAAACGAACGGGCCGGTGCTGGAAATCCCTGACTCTATGTCTACCAACGTTAAGCGTACCTATGGCTCGAAGCGGGGCTCCACTTTTCGCTCAAAATCTTCCTTGATTCCTTCTTCTCCTGTATCCGACGAATCCTCGCCCAAACGCAAGCGTGTTCTTCAGGAGCATTCCAATCTCACAGATGACAACCTCCAGCCAACCCCCAAACGCGCACGCACACTCTCCAGAGCCAAGGAAAATAAAAAAGAGATTAAGAAGCAGAAGACACTCACACAACTACACTTTTGTATTGATCAAACGACGCTACGGTCTTGCACACGGTGCGGACTGTCCTATACAAAGGGAGCCCCGGACGACGAAAGCCTGCACCGCACGCAGTGCCTGCGGATTCAAAAAGGCATGGAATGGGGACGGGAGGAGGATAAGGAAATGGCGAAGTGTAACGTTCTGCAGGTCGCCAGTGGCATTCGGCTTAAGGACAAGAAGAAAGGGAGAATCATTTGCTTTAAAGCAGACGTTGGTGGAAAGATTGGATCCAAGGTATGACCACCCTGATAATCTTTTCCGTCACCTAATGGAATTGTCCGTCTCTAGTTGACTGCTCTGCTCGAAACTATTAACCTAACGCTCTCATCTCCACCGCTCACCCCGGAAATCCTCCGCGATTCAAAGGCGTATCTGTTCCTCCTTCCATCTTCCACCCCCTCGGGACGCGAGAAGATAGCAGGCTGTATAATAGCACAGCGTATCTCAACCGCCATGGCCATTGCCTCTCCGGCAGAATGCGAAGCAGTCGTCCAATCCTCCTGCTCATCTGATACTCATACACAGAGCACAGCCTTGATAGCAGTTGATACCGGCGCAGGCTTGTTCTGTCACCCAACACCCCTTCCAACGCCAATGGGTATATCTCGTCTCTTTGTTCCCTCGACACACCGGCGGCAAGGGATTGCCCGTCATCTACTGTCTGCGGCGGCGGCGACATTCATCCATGGATGCCCGCTAGACCCGCGGAAGGGCGAAGTGGCGTTCACACAGCCCACTGGTGATGGCAGTGCAGTTATGATGGACTGGGGTGGAGGTGGTGTAAGAATTTACGAAGAATAACCGGGTGAGGGTGGTGGAATGTAATAAACGCTAGATATTTTTGTGCACTGGTGTATTAGTATTTACTTGCTTCAAGGCATCCCGAAGCTCTTCAGCAGGATTCTGGGCCATATTCAACCAAGGCAATGGTTGCTCATAAGCACACGGGTTTCCGGGGAAGAGCCATTCGAAATTTGAGTATTTGAATTGATTTTGTATTGCGATTAAGGATATAGAAACAAGAGAAGGGAGATGTAAATGTGGATGACATCAATTACTTTTGCTCTTCTTCCGATTTCTGGTACTGTTTCGCCCACTGACAAGATATATGGTTTGATCAATAAATTTAGCCAACGAGACGGATGGAGGACGCACTAGCATTGAAGGTATAAAACGACTAGGGGGCACATGGCGATACTATCGTATGGAGTTCGTGTCAGGTGAAGAATGTTCGGTGTGCTGCGGTGGACGCAAACGCACCTCTTTCTCCGCACTGACCGTCCATACCCCATAGGTGACAGCAAGAATACCGGCAAATGCAATCGCCGTGTTTGATTTCCAGTTGGAGGGGCGCGTCCACCAACCACCTGTGGTAGGTCCGAAAGTTTAGTTCGTGTATGGTCGTATCTCAGAGTGCACGTACCAGCCGGTGACCAAACGTATTTTGGATATGGATATCTAGCACCTCCACCCTGCCTGACCGTCAGAATAGAGTGCGAAAAATATTGGGCCGAGGCTCACCATGATGATAGTGTATGTGCTGTTGCGAACGGCGAACGACGACCAAGTAAAGCTTACATAACGCGAGCGTCTCCGGAGTATGGTGGCTGTTACCAACCATAGACAAATCTCAGACCGGGTCCACGGACTCCGTAGACGCCCCCGACCATCTTCACTGCACAATTATATTATGCGTCTTGCGGCTCTTGTACCCTCCATATCTGCTGAACTTGTCTCCAGTCTTGACCAATGTGGGATACGTACTGATACAGATCTTGTACTCAAACCAGCGATTGAGATATACCGCCAATTGCCCCCCAAAACCATAACTTTGTATGATCTCGAGCAAGCAGTGGCAAGGGTGACAGAGCTCGCGTCCGCCCCCGGGATATCTGGCTCAGACATGCTTATCATCGAGACAGAAAAACAAAATCGTGCACCGTTTCTATCTAGCGGCATTGAAACTTTAGATCGTCTTCTTGATGGCTTTGGTGGGTGTCGCGTCGTCCAGATCTCCGGAGATAAACAATCCGGGAAGACGGTACGGAACTCAAGTATCACACCCGCCCACTTTATTGAATGGACTTAGACACTGGTGTTGAACATCGTCCTTCGGCATCTTGCAGAATTTTCAGACGGAAACATCGTATGGATCGACACCACTGGGGATTTCTCTGCAGAACAAGCTGCAAATATCCTCGACTTGTTCACCTCAGAGGTCAAGACGCGTCTTCCAGCTTGATTCGGCGAGATATCATTATTCATATTTTGCGCCAACCAGGCTGCATCTACTGCATTGGAGAGACTCCAGATATCTTTGGCGTTTGATATAGACACGGCTTATAATTGCCTGGAGGAGCTTCAGTCCACCCTAAGTGCAAGTCGAGGCAATAATACCATTAAATCTTCTAATTATTTTGGCTAGTCAGGCCAAATGCATCTTTCCTGCATCGTGATTGACTCCGTCACCCCTCTCCTCAGCCCTCTCCTCAGCGCCGTCTCTGCCCAGGGTCACTCAAATATGACGAACTTTATGCGCCTATTGCGCACCTTCGCCCACAACAATGCTTGTCCTATATTAGTGAGTAGCCTAGCACTCACACATCTTTTTCTCACTTCGACAACACTGGATAGGTGATCAACAACACATCTTTGGTTAGGTCCACGAGTACGCAGGCCGATAACCCTACGAATACGCGCAAACCTGCACTTGGGCCTTCCTTCACGTTCATGACTGATGCCACGCTTTGGTTAGCAAAACCTGACCAGCCTGCTGCTGCTGACTATACGATTCGCTCTGCTAAGGTTTTGCGATCTGCAAACACGGTATTTAAACAATCCACATTGAACCACTCAACTTTTTTCGCCTGATGTTTTCGTTTTGAAGTCATCGAAAGCTGAGTGCATGTTCAAAGTCTCAAGAGGAAGGGTCCTCGCCCTGGACCCATGACAACTACTTTCTGGATTCCAAATGTCTAAGGGAACGTTTGCCACACGACAGGCTACGCTTCCATTCGTGCCTCGTCGTTACAGATAGCCTCTCGTAACTGGGAACCTTATCACCGCAAACAGCTGAAATCCAACACAGACAGATTCTTTCCGACTCGGCATCTGCCACTGTCAGTTCCAAACGATATTTCCTCCTGCTAATATATCCAAAGTGGCATGGTTTTTGCCTTTCATGAGCTGAGAGAAATGATGCAGTTGACTTAGCTCAATTGAAATAACATCGGCTACTTCGTGCTCGCGGCGGCCAGTATAACATTGAATTCGCAATTCATTCGGTCCATCGATGTGCCTAGGTGGTTGGTTACCTGTCCTCGCCACCTGATTACATATACCATGCTTCCCAAGATGACGGCGCCCATCTTATGGATTCGACACATAGCCTAGGTATGGTGCGATACTCACAGTTAGCCTTCTTTGTTAATGATCAATCCATGCATGTATTCCATAACCTCATGCCGTGTGATGAAATGTCATCCATTGATATTTTTACAAGTGACAGTCCTGAGTCTATACTCTATAATATGCGACGTATCGCATCACTTAGGCACGATGTTTTGCTCCCGGCGGAGCGGAATACTTCGGAGTGACGGCAAGTGACGGCATCAGGAAAAGATTGATCATGAAGACCTCGAGCATGTGGCTCAACAAATTTAGCCGACACGGCCATGAAAATTGGGTTGGTATCTTGGTACTTCGTGTTCTCCCAGCGCCCACCCTCGCCGCCCCTGGTCCAGAAAACAGATGAAGAGACGCTTCAGCACAGGATCATACTAAAATACTGGCCTGGCTTCTCTATATCTCTAGTCATTCTCGATGCTGGATTCTGCTATCGCGGCCTCTATACAGACACAGCTGTCCGTCACAGATCTCTCTGCCATCTCACCGGGAACTAATGATAAAATGCTCTTCTTCTCATATACAGAGTTCATAGCAACTACATCAATCTCGTATCTTTCGGTGCACAACACTTCCCCAGCATTTGCAGATCTACCTGAACTAATTTGAATCTATAGTTATCCTCTACTACGACTATGCTTTAACACTACCTGCCGAAGTTGAGCGATTCTGGGCGTCACGACGTATCTCGTGGGCGTCTAGCTTTTTCTACATCAATCGCTACCTCGCGTTACTGGGTCATGTCCCCGTCATGGTCCAGTACTACTGGGATTCAAATCGTCCAAACTCTGATAACGTGTGTATATATTCCTTTGTGTTCTTATCTTTTCTGAAGGTTATATATCTAGATGTGCGTTTCATTTTCACCACCGGTGTTGGAATTGAAAGTAACCATATATCAAGATGTGCTGGCCTCGCATCGTTCCACCAATATCTCGCTGTGGTCATACAGGTCATTGTTGGTCGTACGTACATCTCCGTGCCTCACGTCATTGATTTACCTGACTCGGCACCAGTCCTGCTGATAATGCGCACATACGCTCTCTACGATCGGAATATCTGGGTGCTTTTATTCGTGTGCGCCTGCGGTTTGGCTGTCATCATCTTTGGTACTGTAAGTGATCAGTTTCAGCTTCAGCGGCACGGACTCGGCACCTAAAAAAGTCAAGTGGACGGTTGTAGCAGGGGGAAGCCCGAAAGAGGAAGCTCCCACTATAAAAGTGGGTTGTGTGCCCCCATTGAGCCCTCCTGAGTGAGTTTGTGTCTTTTCTCACATTCTGTGGCTGAAACTGATAGCTACCTGGCTCAGTGCCAAACGTTTGTGCCTTCCATTCAGTAAACCTTACGAAAGCCTAAGTGATGCGACCCTTCATATATCTAGGCCTTGCCTCGGCGTGGACTTCGATGCTCATGTTTGATGTTTTGATCTTTGGCATGACGCTCTACAAATCCCTGCACCGGAGTCAGAGTGGAAGTAGACCTTTGATACATGTTCTACTTCGTGATGGCAAGTTTTTCTTTTACGTTAATGTTGGCACAGTTCTGATATCACATGCAGGCACCATATACTTTGGGTAAGGATGCAAATTTTACTTAATTAATACACTAAATAAACGCTCATAGAATCATGGCAATTGCCAGTCTATGCAATATTTTATCATTCCATGTAGGTTTAGTCTTAATTTATATTCTAGCTCCTAGTTAACTCTATTTTTACTAGTTTTCACCGGTAGGTAATTTAGGTTCTCTTTAAAGATTTATCTTCAACAATCTTTAGGAATACGAACGAGGCCTCGTCACGACTTTTGCTAACATGTATGTCCTACTCGTCACACCGCTCCTGCTAAACTGACAGAAACCCCAGTATATCCTCCACAATGATTTCCCGCTTGATGCTCAATCTCCGCGACCCAAAATTGGCCATGCGATTTCGTGGCAAGCGAACGCAAACTGACACCACGGTCCCGGACACAAACTACCCTGTCTTGTCTACTGTGCTCGAGTTTACCACTTTCTCCGATGCGACGACGGTAATAGATCCAGAAGCATCCTAGGCGTTTTTACAGGTAAATTTAAACTTTCTCCCTCACGACGCTATTCTAATTTCTCCATTCTGAAGGGTGTCATGTATTTTACTCACACTTACAATGTTTACAACCCATGCAACCAAATAATTTATGTATTTACTAGTCACCTGTAGTTCTTATACTTCTGCCACGAAATGCACCCGGAATCTATGATATATTTACCCTGAATCTTCAATTGAGCAGTATCAATTCCATTATAATGCAAAGGAATGTGTGTATTGTCCCTGACTATCAACATTAAAGTTCCTTTTCTAGAGCAATCATCTCCTGCATGATCATGTAGTGCTTGTTTTCTGTCAACCTCGCAGGATCGAGCGCCTTCAAGGGCCCCCGGACGACTGGGCTCCCATAACCAAAGTTGGCCGAGATCACGGCCTTGACGCCACCAATCCCACCAATCCTTCCAATCGCCCAATCCGCATGGCCAAGCTTCCCTTGTAGCTCCATGGCTCCTTTCAGATTCCCCTCCTGGTACATTTTGTACAGCTTTATGTGTAGCTTGGGAAGAACATTGACGAGCGCGGCGATAGCGCCTGCGCTACCTGAGAGAAGACCCTGCGTGAAGACGTCGGTGCGTCCTGCATACACGGCGAATTCGGACTGCTGAAAGCGTGTGGTGAGACGGTGGAGTTTCCCTATGTTCCCACAGGACAGCTTAGTGCCCACGATGTTCGGGTGCTCCGCGAGCGTAGCAATTGTATCCGAGTCCAGGTCCTGCCCTGCCGTTACGACAGGGAAGTTGTACACCATAATTGGGATGGGTGACGCGTCTGCGACCTGTTGGGAGTTCAAGCTGACCTGGTAAGTTGAAGGTATGAAAATTATAAACGCACTTCGCGATGGAATCTGATGATGTTCTCCAGAGTCATCTGAGGTGGCCACGTAGATGGCGTCAACACAAGAGCATAGGTCGCGCCTGCATCTTTCGCATCTACGCAAAGTTTCTTTGTTTCGCGCGTCGATTGTGCGCCAGTTCCAGCGATTACGATTACGTTTTGAAATCCATTTTCATCAAGTGTTTCCCTGGTGAGTGTTATAGCTTCTTTGCGCTCATCGTGCGATCTAATACATTCGACAAAATCAAAACTTCCACAATATTTTTAGAGCGACGTACAAATGCTGTGCTTCCCCGTTTGATCCTTGAACCAAGATACCCGTAACGCCTCCCTGGTATACACACGTTGGACGCCTCGACAAATATACTCAAAGAGAGACGATGCTACCTGAGCAAGTCTTAAAATATGCAATTTGATAGCAGGGACGTCAAAATTCTCCTTTTCGTCAAAGAACAGAACTGCAGGGACATAGATTCCAGGGGGAGGTGCGATCGACATGGCAGTTCAATGGTGGACGTCTGGACAGCGGGCCGTCTGTGCCATGATCCATACCTTCTTGCCGTTGATCGATGATCGCCGTTGTGGTTCCCTCAAAAGAATCCGATCGGCCACACATTCCAGAATCCGGAAGTCCTGTGTCTCCAAAACAAACTCATTACTGTGTGCATTCTCTTTTTCGGCGGCATCGTACACCATGACATCTGTGTCCAATAGGAGGACAAAAAAAAACCAGTATTCTTTCCGTTTGACTAGTACTGTTTCAGACCGAGGTCTATACACAGAGGCTTGATAAAAGTTCCTTAGTGAACTAAATCATCGGCACTGGTAGATGATAAACTAGCCAAGCCCCCTGTGGCAAAATCGCCATGCCAATTGGTGAGGTACCATGATTTCCTTCCATCCATAGTCTATACGACTCGCAACATTGTAAATTAATAGAAATACCTGTCTTTTGAGTAATTTTTAAACAAAACTAGCTTTTTTCGTATACCAGTCTGTACATGTGGCGCATAGATACAACACGTGGATGCCATTGATGGCGGCGGCTAACAGGAATGCGCCACCGTCTGTCAGCCAATCCAATAGCCTTTTTAACTAGGAATCTTCGATTTTTGAAAATGAATATCTCGTATTGTCAACTACGATAGTCTCCAAATCCCAACTGGAAAAATACCTCTTTATTTCGAGTCGATTCATGATAAAACTAGTCTAAAAATCTCGACTTGTTGAATTATTATCATGAAACAAAGACTTTCAGGGCCATTAACCCATGTCCTGAGACATATGTCACAGTCAACCTCCTCCAGGTTGGAATGGCCAAGGCTTTTCTTTGCGCTGTGCCTTCCAGCGTTGCTGGAAAAAAGGCTGCCTTCAGAGTGGAACGGATCCCGCGGCGAGATAACGTACATCTTGGACTTCTCTATAACCCAATAGAAGTTTCTCCCGCTCTCGTTTCTGCTCTTCTTTCTCAGTCTCCGTGTTAATCTTGGTGGTTGACATATTTTCTGACGAAGATGAAGACATGACAAGGTGGTCGCGAAGTTCAATCTGTTTGACTCTCTTATTTGGTTGTTACGCTGCGGGAATTGGCCGATAAACTTGGCGATTATAGTTGGAATATATGTCGATTATATTGAAGTCCTTGATGGTGATTGGCTGATCAAAATAAACTCGTTGATTGTAGCCAATTCCCGCAGTGTAACCGGGTTCCCCGTTAGGTGATCAGATTAGATGTGGAGAATTTCAATTTTTCACGCGTGGCACGCGATTACAGTCGATGCCATGAGCAACTTGAAGTCGCGGACCCCTTTGGCCTTGGGTTTGGCCGCAAATGGAGTGTCATTTCAATCCCTTGATTTCCTCCACTTACCCATTAAACGAATGTGACCTCTCTCTCTGGCATACGAGGAAATTGGGACGTTTCAACGCAGTATCTATCTATAATAATGGTCCTCTATGATCGCTGGCTTGACGTTCATCGGAAAAGATCGAAAACCACTTCCCAAAGGTGCACCACTAAAACCCTGGATACTCTCCAACGACCGTTTTCAGGCGTTGGATTGCTGAATTTACTATCATAATAGGTGCGAGCCGATACCATTTCTTTTCAAAGAGGCGGTCAGTGCTTCACGAGATGAACGTCAGAAACGGGTATTTTCACACTAGCGGTGATTCAACTACGTATACATTGCACATAGCGTCTTTCAGATTCTAGCTGATAATCATGATCGTCAGCTGTTCTTTTCTTGCCCCATATTCAACCGCTTCAACAGGCTCGAATAATCCTAACCGGGCCGTCTGTTCCTGCTCGACGAATTTGGTCGCGGGGTACCGAACAGCGGCACCAGAACGTTCATTCAATACCCAGTCTGGAATATAGTCGATTTCTAATCCTCCTTCAACCTCTTTCCTCCCCAATTAACGCAACCACTTGACCACATCATTAACGTGCATTTTTCGTCCGCTGAACTGTTATAAATATCTTCGAACTCCACGCTGTCAATTTTGTACCCTCTTTGGGCATATTCTCCTCCTTCTCCTCGACCTCCCGGCGCGATTCCGAATATCACAGGGCTTCGGCTACACGCAGAAAGCTCACTCACCTGGTAGTCTCAAACAAAATTTACCCAGATGAAAGCCTTAGAACTGCTGTGCTTCACTTTCCTCGGCACGCGAGTAGTGTTTGGACTGAAAGTTCTGATCCCACTCGCCGTGCCTTCAGACGCCCCTGTTGTCTCTCCGTCTTTGTTCTCTTTTTCTATCGAACAAGACCGGTGGACAGACTGGGCTGGTACCACTTCGCGCAACCAGTTCTTTTTCAACGTCATTGACAACCTGGGCCAATTGACTGGGGCACCCCCTCACATCAGGATCGGTGCAGACAGTGAAGACCGTGCTACATTTAATGCGGACGTCAAGGTTTGATTGATAGCGCTTATTCTGAACGTATTTACTCAGCAAAGTCATTTTTAGACGACACAATCGACTTTTCCAGCAGTATCGGCTATCCCGAGGCTACCAACTCTACTATAGGCGACGCTTTCTATCAAGCTACCCAATATCTACCTCCCAGTAGGTATCTTCTCCTGCTTATATGCATCATGTCAATTTTTGTTGAAACTACTCTAGATACTCATGTTACGTGGGGGGTTAACTTGGGACAAAATAATATGTCTACCGCTTTCCTTGAAGCCAAGTCAATCATGAAGGCTTTTTCTTCATTTGCGATCAAGGACGCAGGAATCGTCCTCGACGCTATCGAGATAGGGAATGAAGCAGACCTCTACTCGGGTCATGGTCTTCGACCTAAGACATACGACATTGCGCAGTACATTCAAGAGTAAGATCAGGATCATCTCTATGATGTGTACTTTATTGAACCATGGGTTTTCATAGGTGGACATCTTTTGCTTCAAATGTTTCTGCAGCTGCTGGGATATCATCGACCTCCAGCACAAAATTGTTGGGGACTGCCTTTTCCAGCTCGTCCCACTCGGTGACTGGGTTTTCCCCTCAGTCAGCTTTCAAGCAGGGCCTCCTCAAATCCAAGCCAGGTTCATTAATTTCCACGTCAGTTCTTACACAATACATCCTCTACATTTTTTCAAATGATATTTCTTGTTAGAATATCCCAACATCACTACAGTGGCTCCTTCTGCTCGGGAAAAGAAGGGCTTTTACAAGGACTGATGACCAAGTCCACTATCCGAAGCAATCTAACGATCTTTGCGCCTGATATCACGGCAACGCATGCACAAGGACTTGATTATGTCCTTGGAGAGACCAATAGCTATTCTTGCCATGTGGGTCCCCTTGGACACGATAGAATTCTGGTGCCCCGACTTATCCAGTTTAAAGGGTGCACCTGGAGTCAGCAACGTGGCTGGTACTGCTATCTGGTCGCTGGACTATGGTTTATTTGCGTTCGTGTTCAATGGCTTAGACTTACGAGAGCAAGGTAGCTGACTTGTTATACTCAGGTCACAAATTGGCATTTCAAGGCTATACTTCCATCAAGGCGTCGGCTACAAATATAATCACGCAAGTTAAAATTATCTGGTCATTGCTATCCTGACCAATTCAACATAACGATTTCCATTCAGATCCAACCCGTAACTCTAACACGGTCCATTTTGGATGGCACAACTTTGTCATCGCCGCTAGCCCCCCATGTTCAACCCTCATACTATGGTGCTATCATCGCGGCAGAAGCTATCGGAAATAGTGGGACCATGCGCGTATATGAGCTGTCTATCGATGATACCCATATATCTGGTTATGCCTTCTACCAAGGCTCAAAGCTCGTCCGCGCTGTTTTGATCAACTCGAACGCGTTTCTCAAAGGAAACGCTGATCGGGCCAGTATCCATCTTGACTTTGGTTTCTCTGGGAGAGGGACTGCACCAACTGAGATCACCATTAAGCGTCTTTCCATTGGGTATGTTGCCTCATCACATCGAGCATGTGTGGCCCTAACCTTTTGTATCTAGCTATGCAGACGATGCGTCTGGGTTGAAATGGGGTGGTCAATCTTACGAAACTGGAGATGGGCGACCAAGCGGTTCCATAATTGTTGAGGTAGGCACCGTTGCAGCTGGGGTGGATATCGTAGCGACAGAGGTCGTGTTAGTCAACTTTATTTGAGTGTTTTCAAAAACCGTTTTTCAATACATACTCGTAATTCATTTGCTCTGTATTTTTCCTACAATAACAGGTTTTCTCCCTTTGGGTTGACTGCTGCAAGGGCACTTATATTTGGGAGAGTGGGTGCATTTTAAAAATATCCAACAAGTATTTTAGCAAGCAAGGCTTGAGGTACCACAGGTCCATAGACCGCCCACCGTGAGACTATGTGGACGGCATGTGGACGCGAAATACCTCCGGCAGTTGATGGGACCTTGCGGACATTTGCTCACAGCCAACCACTCATCTACACATACCTTCTTCGCCGCTGCGGGAATCCTAGTATCAAACTAAAGCTACGAGAAGCAGCCCGGCGCAGGCGATATCCAAAAAATGTATTCCTCAATGAGGCGGCGCATCACTTCGGCCTTGTCTGCTCGCAAAACGATCTCGTACCGTCTGCACACTCCCAGTCGACCAACCGAGGCGACCAGGCCTGCACATCGTCAATACGCGACATTTCTGGCCTCTGGGTCTCTTCGTAGGCGATATATGACGCCCTCTCCTGCTGCGTTGCGTCACATGCATGTCCGCGCAATATCCTACTCGTCAATACCGCGATTTGTTGCCAGAGCTTTCAGAGTACCAATAGCTGGGGCAACAATTGGTGCTGGGGGCTTCGGCTATGCCAACTATAAGATTGAAGGTCAGTCTTATTTGTGTCTGCGCCGTGGTCGCGTTAAGTGGAATGATATGATACAGAACTACGGAACACTACAAACGAATGGATAACATCAGCTAAGGATACGGCTCATGAAATATTTGGAACTGCATCGGACGGATTCAAAGCTGTGTCCTCGCGCGTTTCCGAGGTCAAGCTACCCAATCTCGAAGCACCACAGTTCTTGAGGGATTTGTTTGCGTCCTCTGAAGACGGCGGCAAGAGCAGGGGACCTGAGGGTGAAGAAGATGGACAGGGCTCGGGTCAGAATAAACGATCACCCCAAGAAGACGCTGCTATCGCCGCCCTCGTTGCCGCCACCATGTCCTCCCCGTCCGACTCCAAAGCCTCGGATGACAACACTGGGTTTGACGCGCGGCAGAATGGACTAATGCACCTCACACGGAAGCTCATTGAAATCCGAAGTATGCTGATAAGCATTGACCAAAGCGACGCCCTCAAGCTACCTAGTATCGTCGTCATTGGTAGCCAGAGTTCGGGGAAGAGTTCAGTTTTGGAGGCTATTGTCGGTCATGAATTCTTGCCAAAGTATGTTCTATCAACGTTCTACAATTTAACTCATGTTCACTCCCTGCAGAGGCGACAACATGGTTACCCGCCGGCCGATTGAACTCACCCTTATCCATACACCCGCACAGAATGGTCAAACCCCCGTCGAATACGGCGAGTTCCCCGGCCTCGGCTTGGGCAAGATGACCAACTTTGCTGACATACAACGCACTCTCACCGACCTCAACCTCGCTGTTCCCTCCTCCCAAGCTGTGTCTAACGAGCCCATCGACCTCCGCATCCATTCCCCCAACGTCCCCGACCTCACCCTCATTGATCTTCCGGGCTACGTACAAATTTCCTCCCTCGACCAACCTGAAACTCTCAAAGAGCAAATCGCCACCCTATGCGACAAGTACATCCGCGAGCCCAACATCATCCTAGCCGTCTGTGCCGCCGACGTCGACCTCGCTAACTCGCCCGCGCTCCGCGCCAGCCGCAAGGTGGACCCGCTCGGTCTGCGCACGATCGGCGTTATCACCAAGATGGATCTTGTCCCGCCTGAGCAAGGTGCGGGCATCCTGGCGGGCAACCGGTACCCACTGCATCTGGGGTACGTCGGGGTGGTGGCGAAGGCCTCCGGAAAGAAGGGAAAGAAGGATTCAATGGCGGTCACTGTACAGCGTGGGGAGAAGGACTTTTTCGGGTCGCACCAGGATGTGTTCGGTGCGTCGACATCGTTGATGGTGGGTACCGACACTCTACGGCGGCGACTGATGGAAGTGCTTGAGTCGTCGATGGCCTCCTCGCTACATGGGATCACGAACGCGGTGCAACTCGAGCTAGAAGAAGCGACGTACCAGTTCAAGGTTCAGTACAACGACCGGCGAATCACTGCAGAGTCGTACGTCGCAGAAACGATGGACGCGCTGAAGCTGCGGTTCAAGGAGTTCACGCAGCAGTTCCGCCGGCCTATCATCCGTGCAAAACTCAAGGGCATGCTCGATGATAAAGTCATGGACGTGCTCGAGCAGCTCTATTGGTTGGACAAGCGCGCCCCGGAGTTGGGCACCCTCGGGTCAGACCCGAAGCTGAAGCCAGAAGACGTCGAACCTTACTGGCGACATAAGCTCGAGGCAGCGTCATCATTGCTCACCAAGTCGGGTGTCGGGCGTGACTCGACGCTGCTTGTTGCCGATGGGCTGCGTGCGCTGATTGACTCTATCGCTGCAGGCGAGCCGTTCACATTCCACCCCCGCGCCTCCGAGCGGCTCATCCAGTTTTCACACATGATTTTGCGCGACCGGATTGGGGTTACGTCTGACCAAGTCGAGAACTGCATCAAGCCGTACAAGTACGACATTGAAGTGGAGCCGCGAGAATGGGAGCAAGGGCGTGAACGGGCCATCGAGCTGTTTGAGAAAGAGGTAACGATGTGCGAGACGAAGCTCAAGGACATCCGGAAGAAGGTCGGCGGTAGTAGGAGGCTGGGTGGACTGATCACGTACGTGAAGTCACTCGAGGAGAAGGAGCGGGAGCGGAAAACGAAGCTGCTGGAGAACCCCGATGCAGAGTCGGAACAAACCCCTGAATCCTATCGTTACCCCCCTGCGCAGATCATCGACGGTGAGTATGCTATTTGTCAAATTCAGCTTACATCTGACATGTGCTTCTAATAGCCCGGCATGCGATGCTCTACAGCGACAGGCTGAGCATCCTCAAACTTCGCTTACTTGCCCTGAGATCGAAACGCTGCCGCGCAGGTCCAGAAAGCGACGTCCTATGTCCGGAAGCCTTCCTCAATGTGGTCGCGGACAAGTTGGCATACACATCTGCCATGTTTATCAACATCGAGCTCTTGGACCAATTTTTCTACCAGGTTAGAATGTCGATACACAAGCCCATCTATGACTAACGCCACCTTATAATTCAGTTCCCTCGCGAAATCGACTCGCGCCTGCTCTATGACCTCGACCGCCGCGAGATCGTGGAGTTTGCACGTGAAAATCCTGTCGTCAGACGACACCTTGACCTTCAGGAACGTAAGGACAAGCTAGAAGAGGTAACGAACACTCTCCATGTTTAATGAACACCTTTTGACACGTAGCGTGCAGGTCATGAAGCAGCTCAACAGCCTCTCCACACTACGCTCTGACCCCCAGCCTGCGCCCCGGAGAAGCCGCGGGCTGTTTGGCAGTATATTCTAGAAACTCCAAGTCCCAACTTCAGCGACACCAACAGATGAAAACTTTACAACGTTCATCTCACTCGACCTCTCCTCTACATTAGACTATTCATCATATTAATGTACATACCGTACACGAAACGACGACACATCCTACTGTCCTTAATAACATGGATATATAGGACACGAATAAATATCCCCTCCTCCCTAGCATACGTGTGTGTATTGTCGGATTAAAGTTTTGCTTTGGCGCCCTAGCAAGTACAAGAGTGTTCAGACTAGAGGATATCTACCAACAGACAAAACGCACCTTGAGGACAGCGTCAAGCTTCGTCGCAAGCATAATGTTGCCCTTGGTCTTGAGCTTCCCAGTCATAAATGCCTTCTGGCCGTTGAGCTGTGTCGAAAAAAAAAATCAAGATGCCGTGCCAAATTCAGAAACTTGGTCCTTCATACCTTGCCCGAGGCCAGATCAGCCAGTGTTTCGTCCGCAAGGATGATGGTGACATCCGCCTTGGGCTGCGCGCTGCCCTTGTACACGGTACCCGTCTTCTTTAGGTCAATTGTCCAGGTCGCGACCTCCTTGGCCTCGTTTGACACCTGCAGCTCGAAGATGCCGTTCGTCTACATTCGCGTCGGGTGTCAACATCATGGTGGACTGCAGGAGGAAAATAACGCGCCTTCTTGATTTGGGCCTGCTTCTCAGTATCGCTATACGTTGAGAACGCAGAATGGAGGCCAGCAATGAGCTCTGAGGCCTGTGGTTGGGGTTGAATGAGCTGATTTGGGGAAGCAGACGAGGAGAAGAACATACCTTGAATCCGGGGACCTTGATATCAGACATTTTAGGAGGGTAAACGTAGTTGTGGGGGAAGGGTATGTACTGAGGTATTTAAATTTGGTCTCTGACACATGATAAACTTCCTATACACATGGCACATGCCATCGCTTCCGGCATTGCAATCGATTCCTAGGCCCTCGCATGCAGATCTCTCACTGTCAGACTGTGCAAATTTTGATCAGGATGACTTGCGGCAAGGATTAGCTGTAGCGGCATTCTATGACAATGGCACTACTACAAAAAGGCCAATGCACATGAGTATACATGTAACCCATGAAGCCAAATGCGGGGCTGTTCCTTGAATTTTGTCCCCGTACCACGTTAAATAAGCGGTGCGCTTAAGAGCGATCGCCAGGCTTTCCAATTCCCACATCTTGCAGTCCACTTCAATAGCACCCCTTCCAATCACTTCCATTTTCTAACTGAAACCAGTTTCAGCTTTCTGTCTACCCACCGCACAAATATCTGCAGTCTCACACTTTTAACGTCGGAGGGGATCTGTTGAGTCTACTGAGCCCTTTATGACGACTACTGGCAAGCGCGATCAGGCCCCGGGAAGCTCCCCTATATGTTTGTCCGGAAATACTGGATTTTAGACCCCAAAAATGGCGAAATCCCTGTTGAAAATACCGGACTTGGGGGCATTTTGGGGCCCCCGGGCGGCAATTTTTCGCAATCCTTGTCCTAGAAATACCGGATTTGAGGCCCGAATGAAACATTTTTTATGTGCAGTAGGCACTCATGTTGCCGACGCCTAATGACCGATGCCTACCAACGGCACCAACATTTGAGGACATTTCTACCTATTTTTATGGCAACAAGGACCAGCCAGCTTCGTTTACTAGCTCGATCAGTAGTGTCCCTGAGCCAAACATTGCCACGTCGCCAAATTGACCTGCCAGATGGCCGACCTGACCCGGCCACAAAGTGAACTT
>JABCKI010006002.1:0-19498 GCA_018282025.1 Sphagnurus paluster
AGTGTTGTGACGTCAATTCTCCGTCGAGAAGAACTTTCATTGTCGGGGGAATAGGACCTGGATCGCTTAGACGAGATAGGAGACTCGGAACGCTGTTCGTCATTGGAATCTCCAGGTAGTGGCTGCCCAGAGGTACCCTGATCCCTTGAGAGCTCGCCGACGAGAGTGCTTGTCTGCTGCTCTCCGCGGGATGCAGCATTTCCCCTGAACCGTTCGAACGCATCAAGGATGGAAACGAAGGATTCGAAAGCCTTGACAAAAGGGTCGCCTTCGACGTTTGCCTGAGTCTTCGAGAGGATGTCATGGATCCGGAGAATGGCTGAGGATTTGGAGAGCTCTCCAGCTCGAAACTGTTCTGTAACTGAGGTACAGTCTCTGGCGAGCTCCGGCGAGAGTAGTGTGACAGCTTCTTCATCCTCTTCTTCCTCCTCCGGAGGTACGCTCTTCGTTGGTTCTCGGGGTCCATTACGGGTTTCACTCATATATTGAGGCTCAAGAAGCCGATGGGAGCGAAGTGACTTAAGTAAAGCAAAGTAGGTAGTGTACAATGACCGAAATGTGAACTAGGAAGTCCATCAGAATGTCAGAGAGGAAGGCGACTATAAAGCCATGTTCGACTCACCCCGGAAGGCCTGAGAATGTCAGAGAGGAAGGCGACAAGGATTCTCAGTCTTCGGGATGAAGAAGAAGTCCATGAATGTCTCACCTTCGTCGCGGAGACAAGGGAGCTCGATACAAGATCGAGGGGGCAGAGCCAAAATGGGGACTCGGAGTCCAAACCACGCGCGGAGCATGCACATCTTGGCGTCTGTGGATTAGGGGTGACGAAGAGCGTCGGAGTAAGGTAGTCGCGTACCTCGGGAGATTAGACTATTGTAAACTTGTTTAAACCCGAATAAGTTGATCTGTGATCGAAAGCAAATCCGATAATTCTCTCTCTCTTCAAAACATGTCTGAACAAGCTCCAGCACTCAAAGTAGGCCACTTGTCTCCCTTCCTCTTGACGCTTCCTCACCATAATGTCAGAACGTCTTGGTTACAGGCGGTGCTGGCTACATAGGTTGGCGAAATAAATGTCCTTCCAACTTACTGCTAACTTCTCCTAGGCTCGCACGTCGTCTATGCTCTCCAGAAGACACGTCGCTTCAAGGTCATCTCCATCGATAACCATCACAACTCACACCCAGCGGCCCTCTCAAGAGTCTCTGAGCTGTCGAGGAAGGAGCTCGGCCCGAATCCATCTGAGCTTGAGCTAGCGAGCACCATCGTCGACGCGCACAAGTGCGATCTCACGCAACCCTCACAGATCCGCACAGTGTTCGAAAAGTACGGGAAGGGAGGTATCTGGGGCGTCATTCACGTAGCAGTACGTGTCGCGATTCTGTTCATTGCACTCTTCGCTTCACTAACAGTCGCTATTTCCGGTTAGGCATACAAAGCTGTCGGGGAATCCACTGAGATCCCACTAACATATTATGCCAACAACGTCGGCGCGACAGTCTCTTTATTGCAGACTATGGAAGAGTTTGAATGTCGCCGTTTTGTATACTCATCCTCAGCGACAGTTTACGGCACGCCGCCTGTCATTCCTATCCCTGAGACCACGCGACTCCAGGCAGACTCTCCTTATGGCAAGACAAAGGTCATGTCCGAGACGATCATTGACGATCTCTGCCACGGTGAGTCTTGACGGCACTCTTATGTACGTGTTAGGGGCGCGAGCTTATTCTGTACCGACGTGTAGCGGATCAACGGTGGCGCGCTATCTCACTGCGATACTTCAAGTATGTGTCGCCGTCATCATATAACTAACCATGCTGACCTGCGATTTCATCAGCCCCGCAGGCGCACACCCGTCTGGCGCCATCGGGGAAGACCCACTTGGACGCCCAGGAAACCTTCTCCCGCTCCTCGCACACATCGCCGTTGGCCGAGTCAAAGACCCCGTCCTCAAGGTTTTCGGTAACGACTACCCTACACCGTGCGCCCCCGTTTCCTCCGGCTCCCTGAACCCCGCTAACAAGGTTGAATAATCGATCATGCACGCAGTGACGGGACTTGTGTGCGTGACTACCTGCACGTAATGGACCTGGCGTCCGGCCACCTCCTCGCGCTTGAGGCATTGGCACCCGAATCGACCATATTCGGGGACGCTAAAATACAATTCAAGGCTTACAATCTCGGTAAGGGTAAGGGCATGAGCGTGCTCGACATCGTCGAGGCCATGCGCAAGGCCACCGGATTCGATTACAAGACCGAGGTCATCGGACGACGGTACGCCACTCTTATACTTTTAGAGGGTTATGTTGAACGTATCTGTATTTAGACGCGGTGACGTGCCCGACCTCACGGCTGACCCTACCCTCGCGGAGAAGGAGCTTGGCTTCAAGGCGCCTCAGGACCTCGAGACCATGTGCAGGGATCTGTGGAACTGGCAGACCAAAAACCCGCAAGGGTATGCACAGGACTCGTATGTGGACCAGACGCAGAAGTGAGAGCAACACACGGCTGCGTCCTCGAGTTCCAAGTCTCACCACAGGAACAGGCCTGGCTGGACTACGATGATAATGGAGGGAGTCCGTGCGTGGCTTAAATATTATTTACATTAGATCATACTGGTAACTGGTAAGGAGGAGGGGACCTAGAATTAGCTGCCTCCTATGTTTTTTCTTTTCCGTCGTAGTTGTCTCTCCTTTCGTTTTGTTTTTAATGCGGACTTGGACAAATGTGTTTGTGGAGATTGGACATTCTTATGAACTTCCATCTTGTAGGGAACTGAACTTCACTCTGCATGGATGTTAAATACGACGAGTTGGTAGACGGGATTGAATATTCTTTCTTTCAATTTCGTCGAGATCACCCATGAATGCATGACCCATAGAGTTGGAATACAGTTGCCGGGGTACCCGGACCGCTGGTATATTTGGCACCGATAATCATATTGTCTGAACTCCCCGCATCTTAGCTATTCGATGAACAGCAAAGAAGTGAAGCTCACCGCTATCGAGCGTGATATTATACGCCTTCATGCGCTCGTCTCACAGCCAGATCTCAGCGAGATGGACGACTTAGATGTTCTGGAGCTGCTCCAACGCCTCGAAAATGCCGATGGAATGGCGGACCTGATGGAGTCAAAGGTAGATAACATCCTGGCGCAACTCGATGGGATTTTGGACTCGGCGGATGCGGACGGGCAAGCACATACCACGGGGGAGGACATCACCGCGACTGAAACAAAGGTCGTGAATGGATCTGGCGAGCAAGCTACCACTTAGACATCTTGTTTCTTGTGAGTTCTCTCTGGGTCCACGGATTTGCCTTGAGTATCTACTTACATCCCAATGGAGGCATATTCATGTTCTGCCAGTGTCATCTACGTGTGATCACTGAGCTCTGTTGCAGTCTTCCCATCCAATCCAGCAGTGTTGCCTGCGTAGGAAGGAGTGGGTCTGTAGATTGGAAGTCTTCCACCTACTCAGAGGCTACATCATTCCGTTTAAATGTTTCTACCGATAAATGAATGCGTAGAAAGCTACAAACACATGCTATGTTACATCTGTGCAGGTGGGTGTGAGCAATGTTGCGTATGGTATTCTCCGAAGAAACGAAAGCAAAAAAATGTATAGAAAGAAAGCATTTATAGGTTATCAAACATTGTCCTCGATGATGGTAAATCGCTTCACGGTATCCACGACTTCCGATCCTTTTCTGGCAAATACGAGCTGTATTTCGAAGATCTGTTAGTTGGATTGTTATGTTGAACCTGAGGGGCAGGTACATACCAAATAAGGGTTAGCTGTTGAGCCCGTGGTATCTGCCAAGACCTCGTCCTTGGACACAACTGATACATCTGAGTCGTTGTACTTGAACCAGGAGTCGGGTTTTTCAGGAAGATGCCGTGAATAGAAAAAGTAATGCCCGAACGATGGCGACGACCCACGGTGGATGAATACCGAAGTCAACTCATATGCATGCTCTGTATTGTCGCGCCAGAGTGCCTCGAGATCATCCTTCAACTGGTCTGCTCGTATCTGCAGGTCGACAATTTCTGTCTTCAGCAGGGCTTGCTCAGTGTTGAGCTGGTACAGAAGGTCATCGTCGACCTCTTCAATATCGGGTGCCATTTTGGCCATGAAATTACTCGTCTGTTCGAGAGAGGATAGATAGGTCCCATCCTATGATGTTTAGGTTAGTTTTAATATATAATGGCAACCAAGGAGGAGCTACTGACCTTCCCTTCCAGAAGGATCCGGATACGTTCTCGAGTATCACTAAGCTGGGCCTGGATGATTTTTGATTGAGCTTTTTTATATGGATTCGCATTATCCATAAATCTGTCCATATAAATCGTCTCCCCAAACTTGACGTAAGCTTGAGACTTGTACGGTTGAAGAGTTTTGCGATTGAATTGAACTCTCTGCATGCCTATTAGACAACGTAATGAATGAAGCACACAAGCTGACCTGCAATTGAATCTGCAATAACGGTGGTAGGTCAACAAGAGATACTTCCATCCTACGCTTCTCCCCGTCAAAGTCTACCACGTCATCAAAGTACCCGCTGAGCCCGTCATAGATATCAACTCCGTCGGCCGTTACATTCACCGGTAGATGGGAGAATAGGTCCTCTTTTTCGTGGGTAGATGATCGCGATGCTTGATTACCCGTCAATCGTTGCTTCAACTTGCCATAGAAGAGTCTGCGTACATTTAGCTGGATGAGTAGACATTGTATATACACTGCATACCGTTTGACAACACTTGTCTTGTCGGAGCTCTCGCCTTGTGAGTGTCCATCGAATTTGAGCAACGCTGTCTCGATTTGGAACATACAATTGTCCATGCACTCTGCGACGTCATGTTGTTTCCCTGTCCATATGAAGAATCAGTCCTCGCCATGTAAATATAAAACGAGGAAAGAAACCATACCAAACATCATGACAGAATCGGACTGAGTAGACTTCCTCGGTGGTAATGGAGGTGGTTTGTTACTCAGCGCCGGAGTCGCTCTCATGTCTACATCCATCAACTGCGACGAGGAGCCTGAAGGCTCCAGGAACATGGGGGGAGGACTCTCTATGCTCATTAGTGGCGGTGGAGAATCCGACAACCTCGACGAAGGACTAGAGATATCCTGGATCGGTGGCGAGGGTGGGGCGGGTGGAGGACTATCAAGGTCCATCAAACTAGGCTGCCGGTCAACATCGCGGGAGCGCTTTCCAAGGATAGAATTGGGTGAGCATGTCGGAGACTGCGGAGCTTCGACCTCGATCTCAATCATTGGTGTCGACTCACTTGCTCCAATACGGGCTGGAGCATCATCAACAAGCGTAGCATCGGTATCATTGGAAGAGTCAGTGCCACCCTTATCTGCCTCATCCTCATCCTCGTCCCTCGATGTGACAAGTGCTAGCTTGGCCAGATCAATGCTAGGTGTAACGGCCGCAGCCTCAGCATACTCAAGATTGAAAAAAAGTTCTGCAAGTTGGTTGATGACTGGATGTTGGCATTAGTCGGATATTCAAAAGACGACAGAAGTAAATAAGCACATTTTCTAGACCGGACAATCTCTCTCCTGGTCACCAGGCGCCCTCCGACACGATGTCGCTTGAGATCATCATCAGAGAACTTCTCGTCTTCTACTGATTTCAAGTCAAGTTTAGACATCGGAATAACAGCTTCCCTCAAGTCTTTGATCGTGTAGAAGTACTTGACGCAAATGAAATATTAGAGTTACCGAAGGAGCACTGACAGCGCAGGAGAACGTACCTGGAGAAGGGAGTTCAAATAGCAAGTGTTTCCAAGCTGGTTCAGGCCTCTCGGTAGCTCTGGACTGATGGGTACAACAATTTCTCCGGCTAGGATAACAGCTTAGTCGCGTCTTCGAAGATAACACCAATGATCCTTACGATCGCGTCCATGTTCTAGGAACTCCCGTAATCGCTGACTGTCGCGTGCTTCGGCGATAATAGTCATCGCCTCCCGCATCTTTTCAAACTGTGACGGCAGCTCGTCCATCTAGAGATTCCTTTGGTTAGCCAGAGCCATGTTTGATGTGAACACAAGCGCACCCGCATATTATAAACCGTGATCAGCATGAAGTCGTCCACATCAGCCGGGATCTCCAACGTATCGTAGGCCTTTTCTGGAGTCATGACACGGTCCTTGCTCGATTGCCAGAGACGTCTTAGCGTCTCGCTCCCCCTTGCCTCAGCAAGCATCCTGAGTGCCTCGTTTGCCGTGCGGAACGTCGCTGACCCATGCTCAGGATCACGCCATGATTTCTTGACACACTCATTCCACGCTTTTTCGACAAAGCCTTCATCCACGCCGACAGGTTCGTACTCCACACCAAGTGAGCCTTCGGGTCCGAAGCCAAGTATCGCAGCAGCACTTTGTAAGTCTTCCATGGTGAAACGATCTCGTGAGCGTTCCGTGGCCAGGATCTCTTGAAGCGATGCTGGGCAGGTACCACACGCTTGCAATGTCTGCACGAGGTTTGAAAAGGACGTGAAGTACTCGACAGTACAGGCGGGGTCACATCGAACCTGCGCAAAGTATGCGAAGGCAAGAAGGTCTGGAATGAATAGGACAGCTTCAGTGTATATAAAAAGATATCTTTCGGGAGGCGCACCAGAGGAGTATGACACTGGCGTTAATCCAAGGCGTTCCAAGTCTCTAGACTGGTTCTGCATAGCTTGAAGTGTAGAGCCAGTGAGCTCACCCCGCGGGACTAGCAGCATGTTAGTGCAAGTCACGTCTCCATATAAATGCACCAACTCTGATCGGGGTGTGCACCAATGGCAGTCTGGTACATTTCCCTTGCACTATCAATTTTTACTTTTAGAGCGACTTTCGAGGCGGTGTTTTTAAGTTTTGTGGCTGCCAGGAGTCGTAAATCGGAGGGACAATAGAGTGACGATGGAATATTCCCATACCATTTGTGCGTTTAAAATCAGCTAACCAGGCATTAACTTCCACCCATGCACGAAGCAACTTGCGGCGATTAATTTTACCCACCGCAGTAGTCGTATCTGTGACTGGAGGCCGCAACGCCGTAGCTCCTTCAAGTTCCTCTTCTGTAAAACCCAAAACACTAAAGGTACGTTTACTGTAATCTTTTAGGTCAAATGGGAATCAAAAAGAACATTCAAATGACATACAAGTTGTCATTCCAGCCTAGTTTCGACCGGAAACTTGGTCGTGTAACCGGTAGTAGGCGGTTTTCGCCTTTCCACAGCTTATTTTCAATGATTCTGTAGGCACATTAGCTGAAGTGAAGAAACAACGAAAAATCTCACATTATAAGGGTTTCGAAGGCTATCAGAATGGCTTCTTCTCCCGTTTTTCCAACCTGTGGATTGTTTCTTTTGTCCCTAATAAACTCGTCGAAGCACCTCCGTGGAATGACACCAGGAATGACACCAGATGCGATACAGTAGAACGAGCATTGGCAACACACGTATAAATCGAGAAGTCGTCCTTCTTCCTCCTCTTCGCCCTCCTCCATCATTTTTTGCAAGTCCTCAGGAGTCAACTTCGTAATGTCGATGTCCTCAACGATGCTCTGGGAACGATGCTTGACCTTTATGCTCTCCTCCACCTCCCAATCGTCCATATTTAATGGTGGCGTCAGCTTGTGGGCATCTACTGCCTTGGCGTACTTGTGGAAATGGTGCGTTTTATTGGCAGGACTGATAGGCTGGTCCTTCGTACACGACTCTGCGCGTCTGCGACGTGCCTGGTCAGGGAGTGAGTGGAGCTTGGAGTTTTTGAAGGATTTAGCAAGAGGTGGTGATACGGAGGAGGATTTCCAGCTGAGGATCACCCAGCCGTTTTCTTTCGGGCAGTAGTAAGCGTTTGGATGTGGTACGGCAGTTCGCACCTCGGACTCTGTTGGTGGCGGGGGCGGCGGTGAAGTGGTGGATGTCGAAGGCCCAGGAGGTGATGAGGTTGTGGATTGTGGCGAAGGAGAGCCCCACGCGTTACGCGCAAGGGAAGGACTGTTAGGGACAGCGGGCAGAGAGCTGGCTGTAAGATTAGATGGTTGGACTTCTGGCGAAGTGACGATTACGGAAAACAAGCTATGATCTGGGTTATGTAGTTCCTCAGCAAGCACGGTAGGCAACATCCCCGGTCCTGGACGGCTCTCCTTTTCACGGAGTGCCGGATCCCACCAATTTCTTTCCTCGTAATCGTCCCGCCCGTCAATCGTGACATCAAGGAAAGTCTTGGAAGACATGTAGTCCATCTGATCATAGCCAGTCGGTCCCCAAGTATCGGCAGCTGAGGTCTTGTTGCTGAATTCTTCCCAAGGGTCGACAGCATTGGGCCAGGAGTTGCTGTCTGACGACCAGAAGGTGGCAGCACCACTCTTACCAGCCCAATCAGTTGAAGTGGACAGTGAATCCATTGGCTCCTCGGTTACAAGCTCGGGTTCCCGGAAAGCAGGAGTGCTTGATGAGGCGGCATATGCTGGGGGATCGTCCGGACGTATGAATGTTGTGTGGCTTGATCCCGTGGTTCCTGAACGCGTCGGTGGGATTGGTGGTTTTGTTGTTCCATAGAAAGACGCAGGCGCCACTGCAGAGGCATTGAGAGCACCTGGAATCGGAGTATTAGGCCTCTGCGCTGGAACGACTCCTGGAGTGGGAAGCGGTCGGCGAGTCTTTGGCTTCTCTTTGTTGTCCATCGTCTCCTGCACTTATCTCAGTAAGTTTAGTGCCGCCACTGAAGATGAACGAGATGCGCACAGATAATGAGATTTCGTCAATCAGTCAGCGTCCCTGTATAGCCTGTAACACAGACTCGCAATATAGGCTGTTTGCAAGAGATGACAAGTTGGGCGCAATCGCGAAGTCTTTTACAAGATGGAGCTCGCCTCGTTGTGTACGTAAGCTTGTTGGGCCGCTAATGGCTATTCCTTTAAAACTAGTGCAAGAGGAATTGAAGCAGCCTTCGCGGATTCGATATAGAGAAACACCAAAACAAAACAAAAAAAACTATGATATTTTTTGTACAAAAGATATTTGGGACGTTTTCAGTATGTAAGGTAAACCACTCAGTCGGTGCCTCGGATATTGTGGACGTGGACGCCGACTGTCTGGACGTCGACAACCTTCTTGCAATGACATCTACAGATTTCACCTCGCTAATTAATCTAGAGACTGCCATCAAGTTAGTCTGCACAATCTAATCCAATCAATATGTTCTTCTCATCTTCCACCCCGTCAGAGTCAGCTCAACACTCGACAAGTCTGTTGGTAAAAAATACCTCATCGATGATAACCCCGAGACGTGCTGGACATCCCAACAGGTGAGTATTGGCCCGATCTAAGATTTAGTTGACGTTCTACTGAATGTTGGGTGCAATCTAGGGTCTCCCTCAGCACATCCTGCTTACATTTGCAGAACGTGTGATCCCTAAACGAATCCTGTTCACTTTCCAGGGGGGATTCGTAGGAACACATTGCACCATATACACAGACTCTGGGACCGATGGAAAGAAGGATTGGCAGCACTGGACATCCATATACCCGGAAGATGTCAATCGCAGGCAAACGTTCGACCTCCCCCCATCAGATCTCGCGGAAGGATTCAGTTCCTTGAAACTAGTCTTTGAGCAGAGCTCTGACTTCTTTGGTAGAATTACTGTCTATGATTTGAAGCTGGAAGGAACAGTCGTTACTTCTTGATCAAGTGACTCGATGTCTTCACGGTTTATTACCTCTCAAATGTGTTGTGCGTGAAGTTAGATGATAGATCGATAGAGCTCTAGATATCCGGAGTCCAAAGATATAAATTAGTACAATGTCCAATCAAGGTATCTATAAAAAATCGGTATCATTAACGAACAAGTAGGTAGATCACCTAGATCATCCCTTCTCTCTGGGGTACTGCGACAGGGGGCGGGCGCTGTGTCTGGCTGATACTGCCGGGGCGATTTGACGACCGTGGCGGTGGGGCTGGGCTACTTCTTGCGTCCCGCGGGGGACGCTCACGGTCCGATGATGACCACTGTGCCTCATCTCGCTCCCGCGGACGGAATGGGGACCCACTGGGGGGCGGGGAACGCGCCCGTCTGGGGAGAGGCGAAGCGACAGGTGTGTCTTGCTGTGCCGGTGAGCTAGAGCCAGGTGGGATAGGGGATAGTGCCGGGGTACGGGCAGAACGGGGCGGGGCAGCAGAAACAGGGGTACGGGATCGTGGTGGAGCGGCAGACACCGGCGTGCGTGAGCGGGGTGGTGCGGCGGAGGATGGAGTACGTGAACGTGGGGGTACAGCAGAGGCTGGTGTTCGGCTCGCATCCCGCGGAGTTGGGTTGAAGGACGCTGGTATCGTGGACGTATTGGGGGTGTTATACAGTGCAGCTGTGGCAATACTGTAGGCAGAATTGGTACTATGGTTAGAACTAGCCGAGGGGAGGGAACTACTGCTGCCGGGCGAGATGCCAGAGCGCAATGCTGCTGGAGGTGCAAGGCTATCGATTTGCAATGCGGGTAGGCTTGTTTGATTGGTTGTTGGTTGGTTGCTAGCTGGTGTTGCTGCTCGCCGACGGGATGGCGCTGGCTCGATTTTAGGTAGTTGGTGGTCCTGGAACGAGAAGCTTGGAACAGGTTTGGGGCTCTTCTTGGGATTTACGACCAAGATATCCTCAAAGAGAAACCGGAAATCGAGGCCATATTCTTGCAAAAGCTTGTTAAAGATTTATTAGAGAAACTATTGCAACAAATATGCTTTAGTCGGCGAACCTTTTTGCTTTGAGCATACGTGACGTTCAAAGCCTTCTCAACCACCTTCGGTTCAACATCTGACGTGAAGACTTGTTTCCTGAAGTGTTCCCCAAAGTCTTCGATCTGTTGTTTAGTCCACTCAATGAATGCTACGTCAAAGAAATTAGGAGCTGTCACAGAAAGAAACCCGATTTTGATAGTACTTACAGCTTGCTACCTCGTTCTCCCTGAAACTGGCTAAAAACCAATCTGCTGTGTGTTTGATACCAGTGAAGTAGATAACCGCCAGGTCTCCTACATAGGAGCAAATGTCGCCCTCAAACCGGATTTTGCGCACATGCGCCTTGAGTACATCCGTCCGCATTTGCAAGAAAGTGCTCCGAGCGGCGGGCCCGGCTTTCAACCGGAGGAGGTTCGAGATAAGTGATACTGCAGTGGATTTCCGGACACTTGGAAGTGACAATGAGTTGAGAAGAGATTTTGTTAGTTGGGCGTTGAGATGCGGTAATTTGTGCGCGAGTAGAGGCGTGGTCGCTAGCTTGGATTTGCCTAAATATTGGACTTTGGTAAATTCTCAACGTATTTGGCAAGCTGAAATACCTTCTTCCACGAGAGAAACAGCTTTATCCCACTCCCGGAGGGCAATCGCCACCGTCAGGTCATCAGCCCACTCTCCCACCCATCGAGCATCTCGTTCCGCCTTCTCTTTTGCGCCTCCCTCGACCTCCATCCCAGGTATCTCTCCACCTCCTTTCGCAAGGTCTGACATCCAATCAGGCATAGCGGCATAAGACGACCGCTGGATCAAAGTTCAGTCTTGTCATCAAAATATATAACCACGGAAGCAACGCACGTCGCCACCTCCTGCCTGCCATAAGGTTTTGCGCCGCTCATGCTCTCCTTCTCGTTCCTTCCGCTTTTTGGTAGCTAGCTCTTCAGCGACATGTCTGAATTGCGTAAGCAAGGCCTTTTTATCTTGAGCATTTTCAGTCCTATAGACATGCGTCTCCTTGCCGTGTTTGATCTTGAAGACATTCGTCATCCCTAAGCACAAGTTTATACAGCTTTGAAATGGGTAAAAAGCGAAACACTTACTCGCGGAATCCTTAGTATCAAGAACTAGCATTTCACCCAGAGGCCAACACCTTTCGGCAACAAGTTTACCTTCATTGACAGTGCTACCCCCGATCGCAGACCCATCTCCACCAGCTGCTTTCCTTTTCCTCCTCCGCGCGACGAGGACCAGATCATCAAGCACGACAAACCGTACACGCCCCACCACCTTGTAAGTCGCCGCGTTCAAAGACAGCAGGCCATCTACCTCTGATACAACATGTCTCCCCGGCATCGTCGGTGCAAACTTCGCCGCGCCCTCGATCTGTGCGTGAAGCTCTTGCATTTGGTTGAAGTACATGATACGGAGATCGGCGACGGACGAGCGTTTGTAAGTAGAAACGATGTTGGGGTTGGAGGACTGGTTCGTCGGGTCCGGAATATGCAGCACAGATGGCATAGATTTATATTCGGAAAGGAGGTCTTTTAGTTCCAGCATTTCGGTCTCAAGGGTTGTGATCTCTTTGGAAATCAAGACAAACTCTGCATAGCTATGGTAGGTTTCATTAACACATGGTCTACGCAAGAACGAGAAACGAAATTACTTTTTGAAGACGTTTCGCTGAAGTTCTGAGTTGGTTTCTTCTTTCACTCGACCTAAAGATGACTGGAGCGATCTCTGCTCTGCTTCCGTCGAATTCGCCAATTTGAGCTTTAGAACTAGAAATTTTTGTATGAATACTATTTATAATTAGTTCAGTACCACAAGACTTACAAGCATCTGGGTCAAACTTCTCATCCTCAAGAATTCGCTTATCGTCCAGAGGTTTAGCTTTTTCTACCATCATGCCCATCCCAGCACCGAGGCTCATCATTCCCTCCGTGCCAATCCCGGGCGGAAGGCCAGGCATAGGAGGTACAGCGCTACCATCCGGACTAGTGACCATCTCTGCATAGCGCATAGACATCCGCTTCTTGATTCTGTCATCGACGCGAGACTTGGGTGCGCCACGGGGGATAGGTTGGCCATCCTGTATTGGTGCACCGATGGTAGGCTTTCGGTTTGGTGCGCGACGTGGGGTACGCAGAGAAGATTCCTGCATTTTGTTGACGGTCCCCGCGGTCAGTGGTAACAATATAGGTCACGACTCGTCACACCAGGAGACGCGACTCGGAGATGAGCCTGATCGTAATTTGAATTGACAACACTCTCGTTGCGGCAGCTGTGGTCAACATCTAGATTCACGTCTTAATCTGGCTTTTGTTTCTTTACTCTGCTGAACGATATTGATCATGCGACGACGTCCGAATGCCTTCGAGGTCTCTTTCGAAGAAGAACTCTCAGCCGAAGAAAGAGAAAACACAGCTCTACGCCCAGATAGTTCCGAGCCCACTATTCTAGGAAAGCGGAAGAGCGACATACATGGACCCAATCCCGAAGGTACTCGTGTAAGTACCTGAAGTTCGCCTATCCATCCTTCCGGAGGCCTCTGCAAGGATCTGATACACTGTGGTTCACATCGCTTAGCCTGTCAAGCGGAGAACGCTTCCGCCCCGTACGTGTCTACAACTTGATATACAGCCAAAAATCCACTCTAAATTTTTAGCCTTACATCAGCTGCGTTCTACCGGCCCCGGCATGGCCCAAAAGCAAGACAAGAGAGGGCTGATCTTCTCCTGCCTGGAGAGGACCCTTTCGGAGACGAAGACGATGCGGGCGACACTAAGCCTATACGCGTGCTGACAGACTTCGCGATCTACGACCCACGCCACGGCAACGAGCTCGTCTCGCTAGCAGCACTCGAGCAGGACGATGGTGTAGACCGCCAATTTGAGGCGGCAGGGCTGGCAGCAGCCTATGTTGCTAATGAAGAGGATGAGGGTCAGGAGGATGATGGCGAGCCCAAGCTGGAAGCCCTTCACCTGCGACTAGGAGCCATTCTCAGATTCACATTTGATTGGACAACCATGGGAGAGTGTGTTGTCTTTCCTTTCTTTGCAAATTGTGAGGACTTGGCTGATGCGTGTCTTCTAGCCCTGTATGGATCGAGACACAATTTGCGTGGTATATATTGAAGGTGCCGACAAGGGATTACACGCCGCTCTTTGAACATTTCTTCACCCCACGCGGTGTCGCCCAGTTTGTTGTGTCGCGTGCACTCAAAAATACAAACGAGTCCTACGATGCCTTCCTCCGTCGCTTTACTACGACTGTCGACCCCTTTGGACGCACCTACAAGGAAGATCATATCTGGGAATCAGTGAGTGTTTTTTATGTTTCCCTTTTTGTTAACCTTGATTATTTTTGCTTGATACTGACAAATGTCACAGGTCCCGGAACTTCATGACGCGATCCAAGACAATGACGACCCGACTAAGCTCAAGTCCTCTGCAATAATCAAACATATTCTCCGTAAAAGCTCATTCACTGCCTCGTCTTCTCAACGTCCCAAGAGACGCAATTTTGTCGCCCCACCAAATAGACGCCTGGCGCTATTGTCAACCAGGGACATAGATTTGGCTGTACTGAAAAGAGAGAACCAGGTACCGACGCATGTCACACCACGGATCGCAGAACTTGCGCGGGGACTGGTGTATGAGGAGCTCGTTGTGGTTGGAGTACGCCCACCTCCAGAGAACAAGGCTCTTAAGGAGGCGCAAAAAGAGGCAGCAAGGCAGAGGTTGCGCTCGCTTGTGCTAAAAGTCATCGACAGGAACGCAAATAAGCATGTGTCTGTTGAGAAGAAGGATCGTGTGCGGCCTAACTCGCGCTATGTCAGAGCCCTAACGGTTGGTGGCATAAAATATGCGGTATGCAGTTCCATGTGTTTTGGCTGTATACTACTTAATTTTTTCTTTCTGTTTTTGGTATACAGATTGGGGATTTTGTTGTCGTACCAATTCGTAGTCGAAATTCGATTTTCCCTGACACTGTTGATGAGCTTGCCCCCACCTCGACGATTGCGGACTACTTTTGGTGCGTATAATGTCACTACTCGGTCAAATGGTAAGTATTCAAAGTTTTTCAATGCAAACTTAGGTTTGCAAAGATTATGTACGCCGACCAGGATGGTCGGGTTCACGTCCACTGGTTGCAACACTCCTCACAGACTATGATGGAGGAACTTGGACATCCGCAAGAATTGTTCTTCAATAATCTTTGCGACTCGATCCCATACCGGGAACTTATTGGCAAAATCACTGTCCACGAAAGCTCAACTCCCCCTGATAAAGTAGATGAATATTTCGTTCAGTGAGTCAAATCTTCCATTCAGTATCATACCAACGAAGTCTAATGAAGAACTTAACCAAGGTTGATTTATGATATTAAAATGGCAACGTATACATCCATTGATGGTGTGCGGCACGCAATGACCGTGAATAATCCGCCAGACAATTGTCCAGTATGTCCCCTTCTGGAACAGCGGGAACAGGAAGGGATTGAATCGCCACTGAGAAGTGGCGATAGGATAAATGGCATTGCATTCGGAGGGCAAACATATCACTATGAAGACTTTGTCCTCTACCGCGCAGACGAGGGGCCCGCTCACGTGGGCTATATCACTGACTTCAAAATCCTACCCCCCAAGTCAGACGGCAAAATCTGTACCCAAGTGTTTGTAAAACGGGTGGGTCGGGTAGCATCACTGGGAAATGTTCTTCCCCAAGATGTGCTCCGTGATGAAGTGCGTTTCCCTTTGTTGTCAATGACATACGCTTATTAGAGTCACCTAATAGCGACATCTGTTTCTCACAGATGAAACTGAAGTTCTGCCTCTGACAGCCCTCCTTCGCGTCTGCTTCGTCTTTCCATATGAATCCATCGTTCCACATGAAAGGGAGTGGCTTGCTCTATCCCCACTCCATTTTTACATAAAGTACTCATTCCCAACAATGTCTCCTCGTAACTGGGCGCTGAATAGGCGTGTCCATTGTCAAGACATGGGTGTCTGCTGTCCATGTGTAAAACTGAAGCTCGAAGAATTGAATAATATTAGGAAGTTCCTCAAACATATGCAACAAAAGCCGCTTCGGACACTCGATATTTTTGGTGGTGTTGGCGCATTTAGTATGGGTCTTGAGGAGGGTAGTAACTGTATAAAGGTTACCGATATCGTTGAGATCAGCCCCAGCGCCGCAAAAACGGCAATGTAAGTTACTTATTCAATGACTGATTGCGATACTAAACAACTGCTTGGCTTAGGCTCAACTTCCCCAGTGCTACCGTTCACAACCAATGCGCTAACGAAGTCCTTCGGTACTCAATCAAATCAAAACTAAACCAGAAACCTGAGGCTCTCAGGCAGCTTTACGATAACAGGACCGTTTTACCGCCTCTGGGTGAATTCGACCTAATCATTGCTGGTGTTCCTTGGTAAATGATATTTTCTTGGGCATTTACTTAATCTTGATCACTGAGTTCCTTACAGCCAGCCTCACTCTGCAATGAACATGTACAAAAAGGCTGATGACATCAAGAGCAACCTAATCCTCACCGCTTTGTCATTTGTTGATCACTTCAAACCCACTTACTTCTACTTCGAGAATGTGCCAGGATTTCTACGATTCACGTTCGATGCTGTTCAAGCAGGTAAGTACAAACTAGAGGGTGGTCTCCCTATGGGTGGCCTGAAGCTGGTTGTCAGAGCTCTCGTTGACATGAAGTAAACTTTCTTTCTAAAAGCAGTTTTTATTTGAAGTTCTTAAAATAATGCCTTAGGTACCAAGTACGGTTCAGTCTTCTTCAAGCTGGCCACTATGGCACTCCCCAACGAAGGCATCGATTTTTTCTTATCGCCGCACGCGACGGATATCCCTTGCCTGAATTTCCGCAACCAAGCCACGATTTCCCGGACAATGGTGGTCTCGACATCAAACTGCCGATTGGTGAAAGTGTTCGTCCTTTCTCCACACTGAACGGCACGGCGCCCCATCCGTTCGTCAGCATTGATGATGCAATAAGCGACTTGCCCCGCTTCGATTGGTTCGTTTAGATGGCGTTCATCCTTGACTAGGTAGCTGACCCAAGTGATATTAAACAGGAAACACCCAAAGCCATATACACTACCTGATGAAAAACAACGTGAGATGAATAGACGGCAAGTGGACGATATCCCCGCATTTGCATGTAGGGCCAGTGAAACCTACTGCGGACAAACTGGTGCTGCAGTTGCATACCATCATGATCCAAGAACATCATATCAAGAACATGCACGCGCGGTGCCCACAAAGAGTATTCAACACTTTACGCGGACTTTCCGTGATTCCAAGGTGATTGAGCGGTACGTGTTTTATCGACTGAATGTGTGCAACGCGAGTGTATCTGAGTTTTATCTTATGTACCTAGTATCATCGCAGTTCCCTTAACCCGTGGTGCGGACTATCACTGTAAGTGACCATCTTTGTCTTCGTGTCTGTTATCTACATAGCCCACAGATATCCCTCATCACTTGCTTGAGTGGCAAACATCAAACCCGAACTCTGCACTGGCACGCAAAAATTTCCCCGCCGGTAAGGTGTCCTAGTTTCGCGTTTTAATCTCTAAATGCGAACCCATGGCGTTAGGCATTTACGGGCGGCTTGATGAAACAAAGTTCTTCCCGACGGTCGTCACAAATATACAGCCAACAGCGAAGCAGAGTCGGGTTCTCAATCCTTATGTGCGTTCAGTTTTTTTGAACCTCTCACGAATGTTTCTTAATGTTGCTTTAGTGTTATCGGATGGTGACAGTGCGAGAGCTCGCACGATCGCAAGGTTTCCCAGATCATTTCGTCTTTGAATCTATTGGGAAAGATATGAATTATGTCATTACGGTACAGTTACATTCCCTCGATGATAAACATTGATTGACCTCGGTACGGATCCTATTGCAGATGCATCGGCAGATTGGTAATGCCGTTCCGCTGCCTGTTGGAGTCGCTCTTGGTCGCGAGCTTCGGACGGCCTGCTGTCAGAAATGGCTGTCGTCGCGAGAAGAGGACGCTGCAAGACGGCGAAAGGCCATTGATCTTGTGGATGGTGACTAGGCACACGAGGATCACAACCATAGAAACCTTTCCTACTTCATGGATAATCGATAAACTATATACCACTTTATTCTTGATATCTTGAACGCACTATAATCATATAGATGTATACAAAATAGAATATTTTATTGGCAATATTATTCTGAGAGACAGAACGATAGTAAACTCAACCCATACCATCCTCTCGTAATGGTCAGACATGCTAGAATTTCTTACGCTAGCGAACGAAGCGAGTACAAAGCGATAAAGAAGCAGTAGTGAGGGGATAAGAGAGGTCAAAAGGCGTTCTGGAAGTCACATTAAGGATCCCGCAAGAATCAAGATTGTAATCAGCTAAACGTAGATGCGAGGATCTGGTATATTAATAAAGTCTGTTCATTACGCTGCACCATCGCAGGCCTCTGTTCCCTCAAAAAGTCTATCTCCTGCAAGACAAGATCCTCACTAAGATGCGAAGGAAGCGGGCCCAGCGGAGACTCTGGGATTGAAGACGACGGCGACGGGGAGCCGGGCGGTGGAAGGAACCCGAAATGCCTGAGCAGTGATGAGAGTGCGATGAATGATCCAGTACGCCCCACGCCCGCTGAGCAGCCGACGACGACGGGAGGGTCTGGGTCGGGGTCTGGCGTTGGCGCGAGGGTAGTATCACGATTCGTGCTATCGACTAGCCGGAGGAATGCGAGGAGGCTTGCACGGTCTTCGTCCTTGGGAACGCCGTGGTCGGGCCAGGAGGTATAAAGCAAGTGTTGGAATGTAACGGGAAGCTGGTCCTCGATGGTACCGTCCACAGACGATCTGCTAAGGGGAACAGGTAAGACGGATACGGTACTGCAAACGCAACGAGCGTCGGGGATCGATTGTTGTTTTCGGAGGGTCACCTTGAGGGGAGCCTCTTCCGGATCCTCGGAGGGTATCATGAATGATTGGCCGACTTGAGCAGGGAAATAGGGATGTGCCTTCCGCCTCCCGCCTTCCACATCATTCGTAAGCTGTACGATCGTTCGTGGCCGTGATTGTGACGTGGAGCCTGAGAGAATTGAATGCGGTGGAGATGTCGACTGTTGCAGAAAGAGGCTGAGGAAGGTGTGGCTTGTATTCGGCAACGGTGCTTGTGATGCGATCCACCATTTATGTCCGTAACGTTCCAGGACCCAGCTGGCATTGAGATATTTGCCTTGCTCCAAAGACTGATCCTCTCCTCTATGTAAAGGATCTTTCTGAACGACTACGCGCGTGCGATCATATGGATGAATATCGCCGTAACGATTGTAGATCTGATTCTGGTCCTGGTTGGCGATGACGACGGAGTAATGGATATGAGGAGCTGGCCGCGGAACGGTGGATATTTTAGAGCTCATGAGTTTCGAAATACAATCCGATAGCTTTGAAGAGCGGCGGGGATTTGGAGAAGGCGTACCATCTTCAACACCGGTTGGAGGAGGATGGCAAGAAAGATAACGGGCCAGCATGCGCTTCTCCTCGCGTGCAGATAATTCTTGGTTGATAGAATTCATATAAGCGCTCGATGTGTGTTTTTCTAGCCATTGTGGAACTCTTGTGGTGTTGGACTTCATCGTGGACTGATCAGAGCTCTTGACGGTACCCGTGACCACTGTGGGACCCATAACAGGTTTTTTCCCCCAGGCAGTAACGGGCTCAAATAATCCGTGTAGCTGGTACTAAAAAA
>JABCKI010006003.1:0-19414 GCA_018282025.1 Sphagnurus paluster
AAACGGCACGGACCCTTCCCGATAGTCAAGAAGGTCGGAGAAGCCGCTTATGAGTTGAAATTGCCAAAAACCTGGAAAAAGATTCACCCGGTCATCGGACAAACCCGCCTGACACCCTACACGGCCCCGGAATTCCCCCATCAAAAGGAAGTCTCGGTAATGAACCCCCCGCCACCGATCATCGTCGACGGAGTACCTGAACTAGAAGTCGAAAAGATCCTAGACTCCCGATGGTACAAAGACGGCCTGCAATATCTGGTCAAATGGCAGGGACAGCCTAACGAGGAATCCACATGGGAATGGGCCGAAGAAGTCAAACGGAACGCCAAGGAATCGGTAGACGACTATCACCGTGCCAACCCAGACGCTCCACGACCCCTAACAATCACCATACCGCCGCCCAAAAAACAAGTAAGGATTCTCACCCGGAAGAAGGAGGAATTACCCCGGTTTCGATTATTTAACCCGGAAACAGATGACCCGTATCTAATCGAAGGAGACGTGGACAGGAAAGACACGTTAACAGGTATATATGGAGATAAGAAACTATTGGAGGCATATTTAGAAAAGAACTGGAAAAAGTGGAAGAACCCGCCTTAATCGCGAGGACGCGATTCTAAGAAGGGGGTAATGTTACGATTTATTTTTCGAATCTTATCTTATCTACACGTGACTAGTAATTACGCGTACATACATGCATTTCCCTCGCGCCGCAGCGCGATAGTAGTATATAACTAGCTTGTATTCATAGTAGATCCCCAGCTTCGAGCTGGTTAATACCACCCTCTACCTTCACCTCCTAGTGTGGTCGGAACAGCTCTGGTCGCTGCCGGCACTTGTGAGCTCTGAGATTTGAGTCGCCTAACACCCTTGAACACGACCGCGAGGTCGCGTTCAAGGTCGCCCTTCCCCATACCACAACCCAACTCGACGGGGACATGTATGCGCTCGCTGACGCGATGCAATTCCTGTCCACCTCGGCCCCACTCCTCCCAAACCTGGACCGCGTGGTCATCACGACACACGAGCCCAGAGTCCTCGATCTTATTACTGATACCAGCTCGCATAACGGGCAATTATTCTCTATTAACTTCATTTCTTCGTTTACTCGTTTTAATATCTTCCATCCTCTTACCAGGGTCAAGTTACATTGGGTCCCTCGCAAGCCACCGGTCTGACGGTTCCCCCTGCTCCACGAGATCTTCCGCTCCCTAAACCTCAGCGTCGCAGACCTCCAACTCGATGCCCCACCACACTCCCTTCCCTACACCCACTCTCTCGATTACGTCACCACCACCCACGAAATCGAGAGAAAACAATCATGGCAACAATTCTACGACGGCTCCCACCTATCCCGCCTCATACGAGCCACCCTCCCAAACGTCGACCTAAAGCTACACCCTTTCTGGAAGACACTCCGCCTAGCGTGGAAACACCCCGATGACCCAGACCGCGATAAAGGCACAGACTGGGAAGAGAGGGAACGCCACCTCTCCAAACTCGCCGGCGATCGCGCAACCACTTCACGCGTCGCCCACGTTATCCTCGATCAAGGATATTTCGGCAGCTTTCGCCAGCGTTTCAACCTCGACGGGGAAACTCTTTGCCCCACGTGTCGGGTCCAAATCACGTCATACTCGACTGCCCCCGTTTCGAGGCAGCTCGCCACCACATAACCCAAATCGAAACTCAATTTAACCATCTATTCCCACGCAACCCCCGCCAGACCACGCTACAACACTGGCTCGGATCCTCCGACGGAATAGTAGCTCTCGCCCACTTCCTGGCGAGATGCAACGCTCTAAAGGCCCCGGTCACTCTCAGACCACCCACCGCGGCCCCTCACCTACCACCACCCACACCCCCTCCCCCGAACCCGGGACACGACCCACCCCACCTCCATACTCATTAAACCAGACGAAGTCGGCTAGCCTGGCCCAGTCCCCATCCCACCCCTCAAGATCAGAGCAGTGGAAACCTCAAGACTGACGGCCCGAAAAACCCTTTGTAGCAAGACCTCAAAACACCGGACATACCTCGCGACGTCAAGCCTGTACACCCCCGGTCAACTTTCTACATATCTCTTTCTATCTTCTCTTTTCTTTACTATACGGTTTCGGATAACAGCCCAACAGCGGCCACCACATCACAAGGGACGGTCATCGCACACCTATCCCCCATACCTTTACCATACCTTACCATATTACCAGCCGAACAACAGCCACCCACTTTACCCTTACTCACAGCGCCCGTAGTCCATGTGTACTTAAATGTGCTATACAAATTGGTTTTAAAAGAAAAAAAAAAAGTTCGGTGACAAAAACAGTGACCGGATACATGTGCTGAGCCGGCACTACAGTATGACTCACGCAGGGTACACGATTGTGGGATGATTTTACGCTCAAGGTGGATTGGCTGGGTTCTTATCATATTTTTGACAAGGACAACAACCCTTATGAAATCGTGTAATTTTGAAACCCAAACCAACTTCATCAATACTCATATGCAATATCAACCAAAATTCTATATTGCACGCACATCTCGACACATTTTGGTACTTAGTCGCACCACTGTATGGGTGATTCTGGGTTGTGCATCATGCTAGAAGTGCACCCATTCCACAGTTCAGTTTGGCCAATTACCAAGCCTTGCTCGGATTCATGCAAACTTGGATTGAGGATGACTATGCCTTACGCACCTGTCAATGAATAAATACAGAATTCGTATATAATTTGGGTCTCTCACCGCCCACTAGCCTTCTCCCGAGGTAAAAAGATCAGAAAGAACGTCTTGCAGTGGAGTTTCGGTAATGACATATGCAGTTAGACAGCACTTGAGCTACAGAACTGCCGCACAGGTTAGCGGTTATTATTTATGGTAATTAGGAAAGAACTTACAAAAGCACGATGACGATAGCTGAGATGGAGATGCTGAGGTGAGCGCCCCTACTAGCCGGCGTCATCCCACATGCCTGTCACCACTTCTTTTCATCCCACTACAGGTCACAGAGCATCAATACATTATGTTTTGGAACTGGGACGTCTCGTCCAAGGGGATATGGAAGCGCTCAAATGAGAACAAGGAGTCTCCTGACTTCTGGCATCAAGACACGGACTCCAAGCAACGAAATGGTGATATAGCAGCAAATCGGCGGCTCTATACGTCGGTTATACGCATTCTCTGAAAGTATTGACCAAGTCTTGAAGCAGCTGGGTAGTACTACACCATGCCGTCCTCGTGATCCTGGCACATCGTCTGCAAAATCGCTTCAGTTTCCAACAAGAAGTGCCTATGAAATTGCGGAAACAGCGTCATAAATATTAAACACGCAATGGGAGTGTGGCCATCTAGATCCTTGCATAGCATGAAGGGTGTTGTTGACGGACTTGATCTGGTGGCATAAATTAAGGTTGAATACATAATATCGAGGACGCGCTGCATCAGCACAGTGCAGGCAGGAAGTGCTCCGGAGTGAGGTATATAGGTCATGTAAAAGCAATTGCCATGAGAGCCTGGTGGTGGTATGGTTAAAATCGTGTGTAGGAAGGCTAGCGAGAGGACCTAGAGTCTTCCTGGGATTCTGAGAACGAGGATAGCGGTAACAAGACCTATCTAGCAGGCGCTGGAAAGACATCCAGCTGGGAAATGGAATGGGGAAAGACACACCAGCGACCAACGAGGATATCAACCTCGAGAGACATTCGACGCAGTCGCAGAGCTCATCTCAGGATGAAATTAGTTCCTGGACCCGGAACATCATCATTTGTCACCGTTTCAAATGGCAATCCCCACTGCATCCTGAGATAATAATAAAAAGAGATTAGTTTGGAATTGGGTTCGAAGTGACGGGGGTTCGTTCAATCAGGGGAAGTTCGATCACCCGTCGGAGTCAAAAGTGCTTTGACCTTTTTTATCGCGCACACGTTCATCATGCCGCATGTTGTCTTTTCATCGATTTTCTGGTTTACTACACTGGCATCACGGAACCTGTTACCAGAGGCCCTGCTTCTTAAGTCGATTTTGGCTGGTATCCACTTCAGCTCTCGTAGCCTAAATATCCAAGGGAGACTCTTACCGAGCTCAAATGCTCTGCTTCTATTTTCAATTGGAGCTGAGGTGGATGGAAGACTTTGGGAGATTAGGATGTGTGTTCCTGCACCTATTTTCTTTTTCGACTAATCCATGTTCCTCTGAATAGCCACTTTCACTGACATACACCAACACGGTTCATATCTCACCCAACATCCTTCCCTACGCAAAGGTACATCTTGCATCCCATGCTCTACCCACCTGCCGTCCGACTTATATTCCGCAGCTCGATAACCGTATCTTGAGTTCTAGGCCCATAACATGATTGACCTGATGAAGCCCTCGCTATGCGCAAGAATGTATCCTTACCATTAAATCGAAGGCGCGCAACTCCTCTCTTTGAGTCTCCTCTCATTGAATACAGTAACGATGTTCATCTGTGCGTATTCTCAACTTCGACATTTATATCCGAGTCTAGCCTCTCATATCCTTATGTCCTACCTCTCTTTCGCCACATCGCATGTACAAGCTTTAGTCACACCGAGTGCTACAAGCTGAACAGAAGGGGTTTAGCCCGATATTTGTATTTACTGCAGAAGCAGTCACTGTGCCTTCGTGTCCTGTTTTATGCTCATCATGAAGTTGGTCGTTTCGCTCATCTCTTCCGTTTATACGTTTTTGAATGGTCTAGCATATTTCCTATCAGCCCCTCCATATTCGAATGCCTTGATTCTCTGATATTTTAGGGTTCGGACTGCAAAAACGAGCTGCTGAAGAAGCTTAAATGTTAAAGTGCTGCTACAAGCGGAGCCCTCGCGCTTATATTCAAGTCGTTGGGCTACTTCACGATCTTAAAGTACGTTCTCGATCTATTGCTTTTTCATCTGTCCTCATCCCCTTACGTTCCGTGACCTAGACGTCTTTCTAACACGTGCCACGCGTTGATCTAGGCTGTAAACGCTTTCGGCGGGTAAGCTCGGGCACCTTGATTGAGAAAGGGAACGAGACAAAAATTCTACTTTCGGAGTAATGAGAGATGGTTGAATGTATCCTAGCTATCGTTGAGATACCAGGTTGTCGGGATGGAATGTATACAGTACAATTGTTGTCAATGAAAAATACGTGGGCCAGAGAACTTGGACTGCAGCTGCGATTGAGACGGTTATAATGGACCTGCTTGATAGTACTTGAGGAGGCTAGGATCTGGGGCAGACAGTGCAGATGTCAGCCCGCGCTAGCAAAATAACTTCTAAAGCCCGCGTGCAACAAGACTTGCACGGCCCATCGCATGAGAAACATAAATCATATTCATAATACAGCACCCATATTCATAGCGCTCAAGATCAGATTCGCATACTGGACTCCTCTGTGCCCGAACTCACAGATGACCCGCCGCCCTCGCCGCCTTCCTCTTCTCTGTCGGCTCCTTGCACCAAAACCCGCAGTTCTCGCATGTGTACCTCTTGTATTCGCCATTGGTGCCTTTGCCGACGATGTGGTGACACCTGCCTTCGGGGATGCATTCAGGAACGGGCGTGTTCTTCGGCACGCCGTAGGAGGCCCGGGAAACGAGGATATCTTTGCCTCGATGTAGCGCACGCTTGGGTGGATCGGCTACATCGCCCTCCGAGTCATCCGTGCCGGATTCGGGATCTTCGTAGACAGTGCTGTTCTAAGAAGGAACATTAGTCGGCGATTCATGGAGTCATAGATTGGGCGTACCTTGGGCTTTCTGTCACTGGCGGCTGAGCTAGACGTCTTTAACTCTTGCGCCCGCATAAAGCAGTAATCTTGTCGTCTACTGTAATTCAATTCAGAGTATCAAAAGCCCGCTCGTTTGTTATTGCAGCTCATACGACATACCTGGCCTTTACCGCTTCCTTTTGATACGGCAGCTTCGGCACCCCGCCATAGGTATCCTTGTAGTGTCGCTCCAGCTGGATCAGTCGGTCCATCGTCTCGTTGTGCGCGTCTTTCTCGTCCGCCAGCTCCTTCTGTACCACCTCTAAAACCGCCCGCCCGCCTCCCTTCTTCGCTTTCTTGAGCTCCGCACGAGCGTCCTCCAACTCCGCCTTCACCTGCTCCAACGCTCTCTCCAGGTCGTCGATCTCATCGTACATGTCCTCCACTTCGTCACTTCGTCACTGCGCTCCGCCAGCACCATCCGAAGGTCGGCGATTTCTACGTTCCGCTGGGAAAGGAGCTGCCCCCAGCCCCAGTTCTCCGTCTCGGCATGGAGGAGTTGCTCTTTTAGGCTGGCTATCGTATCTTCGTACTCTTGGTCGCTTTGCCCTCTAGCTGTAGGTGCGCGCGCCGGATACCCATATGCGTGCTGCGAGCATTGTTTCGATTTCGGTAGGGTGGCGCTTGGGAGAGTGTCAGGTACGATAGAGGCGGTAAAGCGTGGAGAGGTGCGGCTGGGCATGCCAATTTTCTCGAGAGGGGTAACGGATAGGAGAGGGTGTTTCTTTGCTCATTGTTCTTCGTCGTGCTGCAGGAGGCGCCCTAAGTATGCAAGACCACGAGGCATAACGTACTCCGCGATGCCTCGTTGGGCCCGTACTGTCCCCGCCCCCATGGTCAGCTGACATGCGTGCACATTGTAGACGCGCCGCCAGGATAGTGGTTCCTCCTTGGCGCATCCAGCATCTCTAATCATGCCGAATCGGGGACAAAAGACTCTGACGCCCAGCTACCACTACTATGCATACGCGCTGGCTCGCACTTCAAACCGTCGTGCTATATAGTCGGCGCGCCCAAAGATGGGTGGGATATGGGGTCCATGCGCCCGATCGATAGAGATGACCATCCCGATAACGCGTTCAACGCCCCAATGGAGTAGAACGTGGAATTCGAAGTTAATAGTGAGTCAGAATCCTTTCGGTAGCGGCGCGTCGTGGCTGACATGAGGTAGTTGGGATAGCGGGGCTGTGTAGTGTCGGGGTAGATTGAAGGGCTAGAGGGAGCGCGAAGCGTCAGCGCCATGTGGCAGCAATTATCTCGCGAGGAGATTCTTACTTATTGCAATAACAGCTTTTCCCATGTAGTTCTCTTGACTATAGATAGCCTAGGCATCACTTTGTAGGATGTCGGCCGTTCGGTCTTCGGTCATCGCTCGAATGACTCATAATTGTGCAGGAACGTAGGTGAAGATTTTTTAGTACCATGAGAATCGATGCTGAGTATATATTGGTGAGTATGAAACCTCCATCTCAGATGTTATCTTATACACACCTATTAAGGAGTTCCGAGAATGCGAAGAGAGCAGCCGTCTCGTCTGCAAAGGTTGATTTTGTATGCATCAGCAAAATTGAAGTTCTAGGGCGTTCGAAGACGTGTAGACAGAAGATAGATTGCTGGCAGGTTGAGGCTGGAGTTAGAGCACTAGGCTAACGTATGAGCGTAAAGTACGCGTTCTTGCTTGACAATCCAGTGTGGTCATCGAGGCTCGGAGAAGTGTGTTGCGGTTGTGCGAAAGCTATAAGTCATCAAAGATGATAGTGTAAAATTCATGGCCATTTTGAAGGTGTGGAAAGATGCATGACGACCGTCGTTCAGTACAGCGAGCAGGTGGGGTTTGTCGTCGTTTGCGATGTTGAACATGCCACATGCCACATGGGATAGCAATCTTATCTTGCTTGGATCTGATTCGTGTGCACTCGAGTCGGCGATGGCCGCACATATTTGGATATCGCATTCAGTCAATCGATAAAAATCCAACGTGCTCTCCAAAGAGGGTAATTACCGACAAACCAATCTTCGTAATAGGGCGTATCAATCCTCCCAGCCGTCTTGTTTCCCCCATCTCACTGTTACAACTCGACTGAGCAGGGTCTCCAGATCTCCGTGCGTTCTCAACGTAGGCCGCCCTGCCCAAGGACCGGACGTCCACCTCTTCGGATTAGAGACGCTTTTATGACAGGGCCGCAGCGAGGAGAATATGGAGTGGTTCTTTGAGCATCTTCTAGCATTATGGAGTGTCAAAGAGAACAATAATTTTCTACTCTTAACGTGAGCGAAAAACTGTTCTCTGTCCCTTGGATTCTTACTCGAAACCAAGAATTGAATAGTGATACATAAGAGAGAGAGGAAAGAATTCGATCGCAATGTGACCAAAAAATCAATGTCCGTCCAATAATTAAAGATTAAATGACCCGAAAACTCTGTCCTTGTCTCAAAGTGCCCAGACGTTAACGTCATCAATGAAAGACCAAGCCGGAGCCTTTCCGCCGTGGAACGCCAATTTATCCTTGCCCTTTGCCGTCACAGTTATCTGGTAAAGCGTCCACGGCTGGTATCCGGGAGTGAACGACTTTACTGCGACGCCGTTCCAACGAACCTCGAAGAAGGCATTTTTCTCTGCGGCCTGACCGCCATACACGCTCGAGTGGAAGAACTCGATCACATACTGGTTACCGGCGACCGTTACAAGGGGCTTCGCGGCAGCTAATGTACCAGGGTGGGCATCAGCACCACTGGCTGACCCTAGCAGCGCAACGCTACTGCCTGTGTGCGCATACGGGCTGTAGTGGAATATCGAAGCATCAAGGAGGCCGTTCTTCGGTGATGTGCCAATCCAGTGTGCGTAGGAGGCAGCGAAGCAGAAGTCTGCGCAAGTGTACTGCTCGAAGCCGCCGTCGATGGCGAGCGACTGGCGACGGTAGCCACGAGAGTAGGTCACGACGAGGTCGCCTTGGCCGTAGTTGACTGCTGTGGAGGCATCGGCAGGGATATAGTACTGGGCGCAGTTGTGAGTCTGAACGTCAATGAAAGGTGGAAGTTCGACTCACGAAGCTGCAGGTATAGGTCGTGGGTACGCCGTTCACAAGGGCACGCCAGATGTTGAAATATTGGCACGACCCGCCATTCGCGTCAGCCCCGCGGGTATTGCAGAGCGCCGCGCACGCGTCGACATCGTACCTGTCGATGAAAGCGAAGCCCATATACTGTAAAATCGCCATCAGCACCTGCATCGACGACTTATAGCAGGCAAAACTTACCCCTGGAGCATTGTTAGCACCTCCGGTCGGACCAAAGACCAGATCATATCCAGTGGGTGTCACAGGGTCCACAAGCGCTTTGGAAGCCCAGCCGCTGCTGTCTTGGATATACGTGAGACCCGCGGGGGGCGGGATAGACTGCTGCCCTCCGAGGTTCGTCTTCTCGGTGGCATTGTGCACATCGCCGTACAGAGAGCACTTCAAGTTTGACTTCTCGCTGAAGACGAAGTCCAAGAGATAGTTGTTGAATTCATAGAAGAGGTTCGCGAAGACTAGCGAGCTGGATCAGCTTGAAGACGCAGAGTTAGGGCGAGGAGGCAACACACCACATCCGTTTACGCTGGTGCAAAAGTCCAAACACGCTTGGACGTTGTACGTCGCGTTCGATACCACTGTGTACGTGAGGTACGCTGTTCCTTCGATCGATCCGTCACGGTCCGTCAAGCCCGTTCCACTGCCTGAAAAGATCTCCTGGTATGTCACAACGTCGCGCTTAGAACTCGGTTGTAAGCCTGTGACCTCAGAGACTTTTTTGCTCGTTAGCTCCCCATCCAGGGCAGTGACGCTGGTCTCTGGAACAGGCAGGTTTGGCATTGTGTCATGTTTGGGCCCGGATTTCTGGTTGACGAGATGCGCTGTGTCGTGAATACGCTCGTGATCAGTCATGGGGTGGACAATCGCCGCGCCGAAAGAGTCGGAAGTGCCCCTCTCAGAAGGCGGAATGATACCCGTCTTCGCAGCTGAGATCCAAGGTCAGTTTACAGCCCTCGGTGTACGCTAAATCCACGGCTTACAATTGATAGCTACTGCCAGGAGCGTCAACGTGAAGAGACGGGTGAAAGAAGGCATTTTCGCGGCGGTAAGAGAGTTTTTGTCAAGCTGAACTCCTAGGAGAGCTATACAGAAACTGTCAAATCCGGATTTTAGAGACTTGCGAGCATTTTACAGCCTTTTATGTGCGCAGACCTTCCCGAAGCTTTCCCCATACTCTCAAACAACTCTCTCGCTCTCTCGCACGTCCTGCAGTACGATCCTAGTCAATCCCACCGTACCATTCTTCTTCCTCCAGATGGACGCGGCTCCCACCCGCCGACCAGGGACGCGTCTGCGTCCATGCGGTGATCGGGTATAGAAGGAAGATTAGCTTTGGCCGGGTATGCGGCTCTGTCCGCCCACAGCGCTGGCTAAACTCTGGGAACGACAGTCCAGATCCCGCCTTTGGGAAGTTTTTCAGTCGAAAGGCGGCGCATACCAAGTCCACTATAACGCAAGCCCAATCAGCGTGGAGAAAACATATGGGCTATCTAGTGACACAGATATCCGAATTCTTCGGTCTTCACGATGTCCAGGAACACCATGTCAGCAGACGGCGGTGAAGACCAAAAATTAACTGTCAGTAAAGCAAGCCATGAGAATAAGTGGTACTTATCCAACCGAGTTTTAGTTGTCTTGTCTCAGCCAGACGTCTGTCCGCATGTGCCGTGGCGTCTTGGATACCAATCTGTCAATGAAATCGGCGTTTAGGCGCCGTACATGCGCATTTTGGTGACAGGATCTTGTTGACTTCAATCAAGCAACCGTCAATAGATGTCTCGCAATAGAAAACAGCAGTACTTAATCCATTCATTCTCTCGACATGCCGCTTCCGAAATCCTGTTGATGATTAATTTCACCTTCCGTCATCGGGATTGAGCTTTGATCTCGAACAAGGCATCAAGGCAAATGGAGTATCCGTGTGGTTCAGCCGCTGTGTTTCCGTCACCTGTCGAAAATCTCTGCCGGTGTTTCCTTCATTGCGCAGGTCAGGCGCTTCGGTATCATTCAGCTATCTACTCAGCTCCTCAATAGATTTTCCCGCGCGCTTTCGAGGCAGGTATCACGGACGGCACAAGCCGACATAATTTGACTTTCCCTGACGACCAAGCCAAGAGGTCGGGAATATCGACGCAAAACAACCCTCAAGCAGGATGTCTTTCTCGAATTGCCATAATCTTCGGTGCTTGTCTTACAAGTCCTGACTTGAGTACATTCGTGTGATTATATCTTATCGCATTCGATCAAACGTTTAGACTAGCACGCCTGCCACCGCAGTGGCAGCATGCGAGTGGCGGCCCATGAGGCACTAATCTGCACAACTTTCCCTGTGCGTGCACCCCTAGGTTTTCGGTTAGATTAGCATTTGCGTGATTTCATTGAAGACGTTCGCGCGAGCAGATCTTATCTTTAATTTTATCTATCCACCCCAGCTTCGTGCTAAGATACGCAGTAAGATATTGTGGATTTACTGCCCAGGGGTCCCTGGGATTGAGGCAGAACAAGTGAATAGGCTACGATTCGTACTGCGGTTTCTAGATATCTCAGTCTACGAATCGCGGGTCAGATCTAGTACACGCAGGAAGAATGGCACTACTCGCGTACCTTTGCGCAAGAACGACCTCGTCGCTCAAGTAGCCCCAGCTTCAAGTTGTCCTTCTGCTCGGCGTCAGTCTGTGCACAAGATACTCCACTCTCTCGGGGGCCAGGGACTGCGTCGATTCCAAAGTGCGGATCGATCCCGGGTTGTTTGCTGGGGAATACGCTGCTGGGACTGGCGTTCGAGGTCGAGGTTGCGTGTCGACCTTGGTGTAGGGTTTCTTGGGGTCGCTGTTGGATGTCTGTTTTGCAAAGTCAGCACTAGTGTGGGCGAGCTGGAGAAAGATGGACACACCCGTCGAGCTCCGGCGTCGGCTAGGCTCGTATCCCTTATATGAGGAAAAGTCCTCGTGCACACTGTTTAACCTAGCAGCAAGTCGTAGTGCGTAGTGTGTGTCCACTGCTCGAGTGGCGATAATGGCTTTCCCTTTACCTCAGTCCTCGCAATCGGCTATCGTCGTGCTAGTGGTCGATATATACGCGGACCAGGGACATGGTTCAGCAATGAAAGCCTGTCATTGAGACCTGCTCGAAGTCGAAGTCGAGTCTTCGTTGTGCCGCGTTGTCGGGGTCTTCGTCCACAGGAGTTAGGTGAGTGACGACAGGCCCAATTCACGTATGGGCACCCGACTCGTCCACAAAGACCCTGCGCCAGGTATGAATTTAGCTCGCCATACATGCCTCGGCGCTGAACATATGCGCAATCTCCTTCTGCCTCCTCTACAGGGCTGCAGTCCCGTAGTATTCCGTTCCATGGCTTCACACTGGCAGCTTCGGCATCTCTACAAGGCTGAGCGGGCCCTGTGTGCTTGGGTGGCTGATATGCTGGTTGGGCCCGGCTGCAGACGGGCAAGGATCTCGATGGGCTTATGTCGACTAGGGATGTTTGGCTCGAGCCTTGAAAGCTTGAACAAGCTTAAACGTTTGAACGATGTGGAGGTCGTCGTCGTCACCGGGTGTGACGTCACGCTCACGCACGGGCAAACACAATTTTAGTATATACAGACTCAGAGTCCTTTACACCCTCGAATCAGGCTTTTAGCAATCTTGGATCGCTTTTTTTTTATGCCGATGAGTTTTCAGAACCCAGGAATAACGGGATGTAATCTAGATTCTACAATGACCAATCTGATCTTATCCTATCTTATCGTACTACTTGCTGATCGATGATCATTCATTGTTGTTTTTTACTTCACGACGACGACCACAACGACCCTCTCTAATAATTCAAACGCTCGGCTCTACGACCATTTTCTATTGCGAGCATCATTATAATTGGGACGCTCTCAAGCTCCACTGTGACTATGTATACTGCGAGATGCCAATGCCATCTTCACCAGTCGTAACGCAGCAGCAACTGAGATATTGATATGCAAGTTCGTGCTGAGGTTCACTAGCGCTGCTATCTTACTATTCACTTCTGAGGACGCCGGGATCTCGATCTCGCCCCCCAGCGCCACCGTTCCATCCATTCGTGTTCCGTTTAGAGCCTTCGGCATGACAGTTACAGTGATGCCGCCACTGACGCCCCGACGCACATATCATAGCGGGTTCCGCGCTCGGAATGCACCGTGCGAAGGGCAAAGAGGGCGTGTAGAGGAATTTGGCGTCGTGTAACGGAATTGCCGGTAAGTATATTCTGGTTTTCGAGTAGATCTCATTTTTGTTGAAATTTCTGCCAGTCTTTCCCAGGAAAATTGTCTATAAAACCAATCTCACAATAGCAGTCCTTCGGCAGCCAAATAAAACTGTCATGCGCCATACATTCGCCCCGATGCGGATCCGCACAATGGGCAGTTAAAGGCTGCAGCCCTCCGACATCCTCATCCGTGAAGAAACCCGCGCCGGTCGAGCGCTACACATATACTTACATCCACTGCGAGCTCAGCGCCCCATTTTTTGTCTATAGTCACCGGTGCCATTTGCTTCCTCCACCAAGGCATGTATTCGTCTGGTCATCGAGGGGCAGGGCGAAAAGAAGAAGAGAAGCCCTCATGACCACCTGCCGGGACCGAGGGACTCATAATGCGGAGAACCAGAAGCCACAGCTGGGCTATGCCGTCACCATTCGGTACTTGTAAGTTATCGTCTACGTCGTGCTGTCCAGTTGCCATGCATTTACCTCGGTTCACCCTAGATGTTCGAAGTTTGTTCTATTGTCAAAATTGCTGGACCGAACAAGCCCCCTTCTTCTCGTCTTCTCGCCAACAGGTATGTCTACCTTGTGTTACTGCTTGGCACGTACCCAGGGTGACGGTGCCTATAAATCCACTTTTTCACTGCCACTGGCTCAGTATTGGCTGTGTATCAATGCTTCTGCCGCCGGCGCGTACGGAGCTGGGGGTATATATCCTGCGTTGCGTTTTTCATTCCCATTCCTCACAATTCGGGATCATCCCCGCGGTTGATGGACCTAGAAAAACGGTGCTTATGGCCACTACTAGCTCATGGTGATTGGCGAGCTTATTGGATTTTTTGCTCTATTCACTGAAAAACGTGAACGATGGTAACGCCGCCTTTTAGCTCCCCACTAACTGTCAGTATCATTTAATTTTGCTTTAATTTTTTACTGCGAAGTCGCAAATACAGAACGGGGAACGCATCGACCAGCCTAGCTCCTCATCTTATGCACCACAGCGAAGAGGGGAAAGAAATCGATTTTAGGTGACTATATAGTTTGTTGCATGCCTGAATTATGCTCAAGAACTGATAAAAGGGAAAAAAAAAATTATACACAGACAATAATGTCCTTTTCAAGCTTGCCGATTCACAGCGCCCAGACATCGACATCGTCGATGAACGACCACGCTGGCGCCTTTCCACCACGGAATGCAAGCTTGTCATTTCCCTGGGCAGTGACGGTGATCTCATAGAACGTCCACGGCTGGTATCCAGGTGTGTATGACTTGACGACCTGGTCATTCCACAGGACCTCGAAGAATGCGTCCTTCTCTGCTGCCTGGCCAGAATACACGCTGGCGTGGAAGAAAGCGATGACGTACTGCCTGCCAGGAACAGTGGCGAGGGGGTTCGCGACGGTGAGGGTGCCAGGGAGTGCATCAGCGCCCGTGGCAGACCCGAGCAGCGCAACGCTGCTGCCGGAACGCGCGTAAGGCGCATAGTGGAAGATCGAGGCATCGAGTGAGCCGCCATCCAGGGACGTGCCAATCCAGTTTGTGGAGGATGCGGCGAAGCAGAAGTCGTCGCAGTTATATGACTCAAATCCGCCATCGACGATTAGCGACTTGCGACGGTAACCACGGGCATAGGTGACTTTGAGGTCGCCTTGGCCGTAGTTGACTGCGGTGGACTCGTCGGCGGGCAGATAGTACTAAGGAAATGTCAGTTTGAAAAAAAAATTATTCGACTTTTCGCGGAGACTCACGAAGCTGCAAGTGTAGGTGGTAGGGACACCGTTGACCAGCGCACGCCAGATGTTGAAGTACTGGCAGGAACCACCCTGGCCATCGGAACCACGGGTGTTGCATAGCGCTGCGCAGGCATCCACGTCGTACTTGTCAATGAACGCAAAGCCCATGTACTGTGAGCCCAATCAATATGAGACTCTTGGCCCCTACATTGTAGAAGGATTGAATACTCACCCCGGGTGCATTGTTCGCACCGCCAGTCGGCCCATACACTAGGTCATACCCCTCGGGTACATCGGGATCGACAAGGGTCTTGGACGCCCAGCCGCTGCTGTTCTGTATGTAGGTGGTCCCTGCAGGTGCCGGGATCGATTGCTGTCCACCGAGGTTGGTCTTCTCGACGGCGCCGTGAACATCACCGTAGAGCGCGCACTTGAGGTTCGATTTCTCGCTGAAGACGTAATCAAGCAGGTAGTTGTTGTACTCGTAGTACAGGTTGGCGAAGACTGACGGTGATTTGTTAGCTCGCCAATGAAAGAGAGGACACGGCAGCGCGAGTCGACTTACCACATCCGTTCACGCGGGAGCAGAAGTCCAAGCAGTCCTGGACGTTGTACGTCGAGTTCGACACAACAGTGTATGTGAGGTACGCCGTGCCCTGGATCGATCCATCACGATCCGCGAAGTTGACGCCATTTCCAGCAAACACCTGCTCGTACGCTGTGTCGCGCTTCGCCAACGTTGGGCGCTGAGCAACTGCGATGTCGGCAATGGTGCTGTTGACGAGTTGGCCATCAAGCGCGGTCACCACGGTCACCGGGACCGGACTGTTGGGTGGTGTGTCGTCATTGGCGCCGGCTTTCTGGTCGACGAGCGGCACTGTGCTTTCGATGTGATCTGTGTTGGTGATAGTGGTGTTTAGGTCGATGCCGGGTCCGAAAGAATCAGGTTGGCCGCGCTGGGAAGGCGGCACGATGCCCGTGGTGGCGGCTAGATGCCGAGGTCAGTCGCTGTCTTGCGGAGCGTGACAATGGCTCACCGTTGATAGACACGGCGAGGAGTGTGATTGTAAGGAGGCGTGCAAAGGTGGACATTTTTAGGATGTTAGAAAGCGTGGTGCTCAACTAGTGGATGAATGATTGGAGGAGAGAAGCTTTCTGAAGGTGGGTGGCTGCTTGAGTATCTCTCCTTCAAAATAACAGCCTTTTATTCTCCCAGAAATCGCCATTTTCCTCTCTCAAATTATTTCTTGTGCTACATCTGGGGTCTGGATTGGTCCATTTCACTGCAGCTCTATCCCGCCCGGTACACCTGATCAATCCAAGTAGCTTCTGCGTCTCTGCCGTGATCGGGCATAGAAGAAAACATATAATCTGAATTACATGTCTCCGCGCAGGGACGTACTTGAAATAATTCTTTAGAACGGCTTTGCTAGTCGGACCGGGGTCACACTACATGCGCAGTATAGATCAGCAGCCTCTTCGTTTGACACCTGTTGGCTCCTCTATACTGTTATCTTTCAATGGTTTTACAAGGCGTTGCGTGGTTGGGCAACATCACGTGGGTATACAGCGGCTGGTTCGAGGACAGGTATGACATTATCGCGAAAGCCGTCAAACTTTTATTGAAGCGACTCTCACAGTCACTTGCTGTCATTATTCCTCCTATCCACATATGGTCTATTCTTATTAACGGATGCCACTGCCGACGTGTCTTATGACCTGCTTCGTCGTCCGCTCATGGGCGTTATAGCAAGACTTTTTCTCACAGCGTCGAGCGCCTCACTATTTTATAAATAAGTCACTCTTCGTGTTTCAGTATTTGCTTCTGAGGCTGGATTTCGGAATACATGTCGTCAGTGGCGTCCAGATATTTTCGTCCTACATATGACATTGGTTCCGAGTAAGGCTTTAGCTGTCGCTCAAAATCCACGCCGCTCTCCATGGTACAAAATAGTCGGGTTCCGTCAATAGGAATAATTAATTAATGGCTCTCTATGTATGTTCAAACCTTGCAGTCGCAAATTCTTCAATCAAAAAACCTCGTATCGCATCGAAGGACGACATACGACATCACCGCGGCACCTCATTGGCGGTTGTGATCGACGTCCGTCGTCCCTGATTTGCCTTTCTAGGCAAAACGGAGCGGGGCCTATTTGTTTCCGTTATCTAGTGTACGACGCTGAATACCATCACCGGCGTTTCTATCGTTGCGAAGTACACGTGGTGGGTCTGAACATCAAACTCCCTGAACATGTTCTCGTTGCTGCCACATTTTGTGTGTATTATTCTGAAATTTAGTCGCAGTCCATGTGGTTCAGTGTACTACACACTGTCATGAGCCGTTTTGCATACAATACACTACCCTAGGGCCGAGGTAAAATATTAACAGCATTATCTACTCAACCTCAGTCTCCGAAAAGCATTTCTTAAAATATCCAGAAGTTAATTCTACCGATGGATCAAGGAGCCTGGAGCAATACCCGTGTCGTCACTTTGATTTCGTTGACATCACCTGTTGACGCCCGAGTCCTGAAGGATCTCTCCGCACAGCACAAATCACGAAATACAAAATACAAAATTTTGTGATGGCTTGGGGACTGAATTACCCCTCCACGCAACACGATATACAAAAATGCGTGCTCGAGGGGCAGAGAGCACATTTTACAAACCAGTAGGACAGGGGTATGCCGAATGTCCAAGTATACGACGCCACCGAAAAAGGCCAGATGCTTCAAGGTCAACTACCATGCCCGAGAGAATCGAGAGAAAGGGGAGGAAAGACCCCTACGAGGGCCACGCATACATGTAGTTGTATCTCAGAAACCAATGTGCCCCATCGCTATCGCGGTATCCTCGAAGTCGAGTCCAAGTTGGCGCTGTTCCTCTGAGCCGTCATTCAAGAGGGTTACCTGTACATATATAAAGGTAGGTACGTGGGGTGGGAGGGACGCAAGTACCGCCGCCCCGGGTTCCCTCCGCTTCGATGCTCCGATCCTGCTTCGGGTTTTTCAGACGGAGTCTGGAGAGCGGTCACCAGTGACTCACCGCGTCGCGTGGGCTTCCAGGTGGAACTGGGCTACCAGTACAACGGAAACTCAGGATTTCGATATGAAGTGGCCTTGCCCTGGTGGTTGAAATGTTCGTGGTATCCCTGTTCATCGGCTGGTCGTTTGGTCAGCGGCCTGGCTGGCTGGTGAAAGAAGAGCTCCTGCATTTCGAGGCCGAGGCTGAGGTCATGCTCACGCGTCTTCCTCGACCTGTGTAGATTTTACTGAGTCCGCGAAGCCTGTGAGTGGAAGGCACATACCGCAGGGCATAGATCAGCTCAAATGAGCCCTCTAGACGCAGCTTGGGATCTGCTCCATTTCTTCAGCCTCCACCTGTGTGCATAGCTGCACCTCCCGCACGTCCAACTAAGCGACCCTCTCCCTCGTCACCCCAGGTACCCTCTGTGCTCCACCTCTATCATCTGCAGCACGACTGCGCAGCCCTCCTTATACCCTCACGCGTCCCATATACCCCTCGCATGTCTTCCTGAGAGCGGAGCGCAGAATCTTGATTTCTATGACCTTGGAGGCAATCTGCTGCCCCTGTACCATGTATGCACCGTGGCCTCACTTCATCGTCCGCTGCGTTTATGTCGCGCTGAGATCTCGCCCTTCGACGCTACGTCGGGCGCACCCATAAGACCCTCCCCACCCTCCAAGGTTCGCCTCCATAGCCGCAGGGTGGACTTCTTCCACCTCTTGCACGTGCACGACGCGAGCAGGACGCAGTCCCTCCACTTCCCTACGAGCTTCCACTTCCAAGCTTCGTGCGCCTCATCCACATCCATCCCTCGCTTCTCACCTCTCACCTGCAGTGTACGGCAGTTCTTGCCATTCTTCCTCATATTTGTGTACGAGGTCGCGATTTCCAGGACGATCGGTGGCCCCTAGCAGCAATCTAACTATCCTTCAGCAACCTTTCTTACCCACATACCCGCCTCCCCATCCCGAAACGAGGGTGCGAGGGCACCCCAGATATAGATCCCGGAGCCCGCTTCCCAGCTCCGTAGCCTGAGCTCGCATCTCCCCGACAAGCTGCCAGGAGTCGTACTCGGATGTTTGAGGAGGCTTTCCGTGGGCGCGATGTTGCCTTTTACATCATGAATCAAGTACCTGTCAATGTTTTGGCCAACCCTCGTAAGAGTTGCACCCTATTTTCACACATGATATTATACTATATTATCATAACTCATGATTTGATCCTGCGAACAGTTTGTCAGATCTACGCAGGAAAACCAGCAACCCCCCGATTTCCTGATGGATCCAATGCGAACTGAGGGGGGGGGTTGTGCCCAGGGTTAGGTGGGGGTGGGGCAGGAGGTGGGAGTGGGGGAATGGTAGTGTGTGGGCATAGTGTTGCCAGTGCTTTAAGTGTGTCGGGGCAAGGGAGATATCTCTTTTTACAGAGCGATAGTTACTACGATGAGTAGAGCTGGGGAAACTTAGGTCAGGGCAAGGGAGATATCTCTTTTTACAGAGCGATAGTTACTACGATGAGTAGAGCTGGGGAAACTTAGCGACTAGGCTGTTGAAAAACAGCACTACCTAGTTTCGTC
>JABCKI010006004.1:0-19405 GCA_018282025.1 Sphagnurus paluster
GAATTTTGGTCTCCTCTCTCCCGGAGCTGCTTGCAGCCCTCCTTTCACACAGGATCATTTTTTTGGTGTTGATACATATCTGCAGATTTTTATGAGCACCAAAAATGTGATATATTTTATGTAGAATTGACATATCGAAAAATATTTCTGAGGTCATATGTAGCGGAAGAGATCAACTTAAGGAGGCTAAAAAGTTCATAAATGTTTTGGGTGAGAAGAACCACTCCAATCATATTTAAAAAATTATATCTATCAAGCTAAGATGCAGAGGTATTAACAAGAATTATATGGTAAATAGAAAATGATTATTGGTTGAGAGGTGAGTAGAATACAGAACGTGCCGTCGAAACGTGATGCGTGATGCTTACGTGATGACGGATACTTTTGACAAGCACGAGTAGTGTGAATGGTAATCTATTTACGAGGCTACGAAATATGTTGTAAACTTCGAAAAAAACTGACGCGGAGGCTCTGATTCAAGCGCCGTTTGAATACGCGTGGACGCGTTCCAAATTTGTACTCAAATCTTCGTCGTTACTGTCTGTTTCGTAGTCTCCACCCGCTTCGCAACCTACTTACCATGTTTCAACGCGATCCGAGAGCAGGAGCTTTCCTTGGTGGTGACCGCGTCTCTGGACAGGATATCCGTGATCAAAATGGTGCGTAAATCATCTCAAAACTGAAAGTCAAGGGGAACGCTTGCCTGATATATGGATCCCAGTTATCGCTGCGCAATCTATTGCGAATATAGTCAAAAGCTCACTGGGGCCCCTTGGGCTCGACAAGATGCTCGTCGACAACATCGGGGTGCGTACCTATACCGGCATTAGGAACAGTGTACTCATGGTACCGTTCGATTAATCAGGAGGTTACAATCTCGAACGATGGTGCTACTATTCTCTCGCTACTTTCCGTCGAACACCCTGCCGGTCGTATCTTCGTCGACTTGGCTCAGAAGCAGGACAAGGAGGTTGGAGATGGGACGACGTCGGTCGTGATTATTGCGGCGGAGCTGCTGCGCCGCGCGAACGAACTCGTCAAAGCCAAGATCCACCCGACCACTATCATCACTGGTTACAGATTGGCGTGTAGGGAGGCGGTGAAGTTTATGCAGGATCAATTGAGCATCAAGGTCGATGCTCTAGGGCGGGAGGCGCTGATAAATGTCGCAAAGACAACAATGTCGAGCAAAATCATTGGAAAGTGGGTCAAGATCTTTTTTCTTTTTAATGAAATCCTCAAATTAGGTTGTCAGCGACGACGATCTTTTTGCCCCGATGGCTGTAGACGCTATGATTGCTGTGAGGACGATCAACCTACGCGGAGATATCAAATATCCCGTCAAGGCTGTAAATGTCCTCAAAGCTCATGGACGGAGCGCCCGCGAATCCCTTTTCGTTCAGGGTTATGCTCTCAACTGTACTGTAGCTAGCCAAGGTAAGTTTGCCTAGTGAAAATTAACTAGTTGAAGATCTGATCATGTATTTTCAAAGCCATGAAAAAGCGTATCACCAATGCTAAAATTGCGTGTTTGGATATAAATCTATCGAAAGCCCGTATGCAACTGGGAGTGCAGATCCTCGTCGACGACCCAAACCAGTTGGAGGAGATCAGAAAGCGGTACGTACTTGTGTTGATCGGTCTTATCTGACCATTACAATAATTGTGCACAATAGGGAATCTGAAATAACGCTCGAACGCATCCGAAAAATTTTGGCGACTGGTGCAAACGTCGTTTTGACAACCAAGGGAATCGATGACCTTTGCTTAAAGGAGTTTGTTGAGGCTGGTGCTATGGCCGTGCGCCGGTGTAGGAAGGAAGATCTGCGTCGCATCGCAAAGGCCACGGGGGGGACGCTCATATCCAGTCTCGCCAACCTCGAAGGCGAGGAATCGTTCGAGGCGAGCTACCTGGGTACTGCGGAGGAAGTCGTTCAGGAGCGCATATCGGATGACGAGCTTATTTTGATCAAGGGCACCAAGGTCGTGAACTCTGCGTCCATCATCTTGCGTGGTGCGAACGACTATATGTTGGATGAGATGGAGCGCGCCCTTCATGACACACTCTCTGTCATTAAGCGGACTCTGGAGAGCGGGTCAGTCGTCCCAGGAGGCGGAGCTGTTGAGACTGCTCTGAGCATCTACCTGGAGAACTTTGCGACTACGCTGGTGAGTGCTATGCGCTCGGTTAGTTACCCTCATCATCATATGGTTTTCTTCTAGGGGTCCAGGGAACAGTTGGCGATTGCAGAGTTTGCTGGCGCGCTGCTTTCGATCCCCAAAACCCTCGCAGTTAACGCTGCGAAGGACTCCACTGACCTCATTGCGAAGTTGCGGTCATACCACAACGCTGCACAAAACGCACCTGCGGGAGACCCGAAAAAGGTGCTCCTGCGATACGGCTTGGACCTGATGAACGGAGAGGTCCGCGATAATGTATCTGCAGGCGTCCTGGAGCCGACTATGAGCAAGGTGAAGAGCTTGAAGTCTGCCTACGAAGCCGCTGTGTCACTTTTGCGGATTGATGATGCCATTCAATGTGTTCCTGGTGCGTCTTGACGATTTCTGACTTGTTGGATTTGTGCTGATAGATTCCAACCCCGTAGAGCAAAAGGGAGAACCAGACCCACATGGTCACTAGGCGAAGAGGTAAAATTGTGTATATTAGATGCAGCAGTAGTGTACACAATAAATATTGTCGATTCAGAAGTGGGCGACGCGGAGTACCATCACGTGCTCCTGACTGAAATCAACATTGGGCGCGGAGTGCTATCTGTAAGCCCAGATTTTATTGCCACTTCCGACGGGCGATTTTGGTCGTCCTATTACTGCACGCGACACTGAAGAGCACACTGTGTCTATTACACCGTTACTATCTCTTTTACCTCGTCTGTGGCTCCTACGACGTGAGGACGTTCACTCCGGATGCAGCACGAACCACCCCCGTCATTTCTACCCCAACTCGCCCAACGCTTCCAGTCTGTTATCTGGTCATGTCTAGACGCGGATCTCACAAAGACTGCAGTCTTCCACGCAGAACGGTACTATTCCGTCGACCAGCGGAACCACGACTCGCGCCATCTCTATGCCACCGCGTTGCTCCACGAAGGCCAAACCTACTCCGCACTCTTCCTGGTTAATCAACCAACAGCGACAACATGCAACGGGTGCCTTGAGATAAAGGCCAAATGCTGCGCCGCACTTGGACGACATCGAGAGGCACGCGAGGCGCTGGAGGCAACCATGCTAGACCCGACTTACGTTCCTTCAGGTCAGTTCGGTGATATTTCAAGAGACCCGCTGACATGGCTCCATTCTAATAGCGTCCACGAGTACAAGAACCGCACAGCCATTCCCCGACGAAGCAGCGCTGCGGTGTCGATCGGGAAATATGGCACTCAAAGGCAATCTGCCTGAAAAGGCGTCGGCGAGCTTCCGTCAGGCTCTCGCACTGAATCCTCAGCTTTGGGAGGCGTTTGAGGGTCTATGTGCGTTAGGTGCGTTCCATTCCACAATTCACAAGTCTATTTACACTCACGGCCGAGTACTGCGACTAGGATCGATACCCGAAATCGATGAGATATTCCCTTCACGGTCACCCCCTGTGAAGCGCTCACCTCCAGAAGAGTCGAACGGCAAATCTGCTCCAGTTGCTACTGGTGCTGGGTTTTTCACGCCAGATTCCGGGAATGCCGGAAATCTATTTCGCACATGGAAGGCAGAGCCGCAGCAACCGTTCCGGATGGGTCCTCCGCCTGGTCCCCGGGATTCAGTGTAAGCTACACATCTATCATGATAACTGCCGCAGTAACCCCGTTTTTCAGAGCCACCAATGATTCTTTTTTCCCCGATAACTCATTCCAAACTCATCGCCCTACTAGGGCGCAAACCGCAAATACAAACATCGGGCCGCCTCTTCAAGCCACGCGCTCGAGAGATGAAGCTGGACCCAACCCGAAACGACAGCGCTCGACGGCGCGGCAGCTGGAGGGCGTCAAGAATACAATACCGGCGCCAAGCAGCAAAGTGAATGTCGACGATCCTTCGAAAAAGGCACGCGCACGCCCGGCCTTGATATTTGCTAACATCTTCTCATCCGGTCGTCGTTCTCAGACCACGACATCTTCCAGGACTGCTGGTGTCGGAAAGAGCAATCCGCCACCCCTGGGCACGAATATTGCAACGCGAAGGAGCACACGGCTGCTTAGCGGGACAGGGACGAAGCAGCCTGCGTCAAAGGTGAGTGTTATCTTGTTATACCATACTCCTTATCTCACTATCTGCGACTGTTCGATAGCTCACGACACGAGGCCGCCGGCGACCATCTATAACTGCCCAATCGCGGGCAACAGAGTCAGAAGCCGAGGAAGATGTCTTCACTGCCACTGATGCAGGTCATTCGCACTCCTCTCCCTCGATAACGCCTTCCCATGGGTCGGAGACATCCCCTTCTCCGGGCAGTTGGACTGCAGCGCACGAACAGGCGGCGCAAGAGGAGTATGACACGCAGCAGGCCGATTACTACCTGTATAATCTTACACGGAAGTTTGCAAGCGCCACTCGTGCACTGGCTAAGTATGACTGCCAAACGTGTTTGGGTGAATTAGAGGAGTTGCCGAGCGTGCACCAATCTTCACCCTGGGTGCTGGCCATGGTCGGTAGAGCCCACTATGAAAGACTAGATTTCGCTTCTGTGGGTACCGCTATCTCGCGTCGCTCGTTATCGCTGACTTTGTCTTTGATACGCAAAAATAGGCGGAACGTGCCTTTAATGCAGTTCGCAAGTTGGAGCCCTATCGCCTGTGGGATATGGAAGTCTATTCGACCCTTTTATGGCATCTACAGCGTACTGTCGAGCTATCGTTTCTAGCACAGGAGCTGTTGAGTATCAACCCCCAGTCTTCACAAGCCTGGATTGCTGTGGGGAACCTGTTTTCGCTACAAAAGGACCGGTCACAAGCCCTGACATGCTTTGGGCGTGCAGCGCAGATGGACCCGACATGCGCCTATGCGTCCACGCTCAGCGGGCACGAGTGCATTGACGAGGACCTGGACAAGGCAATCCAATTCTTTCAAACCGCTTTACGTGCAGATCCACGCCATTATAATGCATGGTGCGCAGAGGCTGTTTATGGCTACCTTGGCTTTATCCCTATCACTCCGATGCTGACGCCGATCATGGCCAGGTACGGATTAGGAACATGTTACTTGCGGATGAGCAAGATACGGCTAGCGGAATACCATTACCGCAAGGCTGCTGAAATCCACCCTAATAATGCAGTACTGCTTGGGTGTGTAGGGATGGTGAGTAGAGTCAAACGCGCAACCATACAGGGTCGCGTGACGGGGTGATTAACGGGTCCGCTTAACTTGCGTTCACAGGCTGTCGAGCGACGAGGGGACCGGAATGAGGCCCTGGCACTGTTCGATAACGCTGTAAAGCTCGCGCCTGATAACGCACTGGTTCGATACAGAAGGGCCAAGATCCTTGTCTCGATGCGGCAATACGAGGTGAGAGAACACCGCGCGGCTTCTATCTGCGCTGGCGTAATTGATACTGATGATGACTGGGTTTGCGCGACCTGCGCAGTTGGCAGTGCAGGACTTGGAGCACCTCAGGAGTTCGACACCGGAAGAGTCGAATGTGGTGTTCCAGCTGGCCAAGGTGTACCGACTGCTCGGGGACGAGACCAAGTCTGCACAGACGCTGGCGGTGGCGCGTGATATCTCACCGAAAAGCCTGAACAAGATGAAGAAGCTCTTGGAGACGGTGAAGGACGAAGGCGGTGATGATAAAATGGACGAAGGGTAATTAGAATACATTTTGCATGCATTGTATTACGAGGGCCTAGTGCTACGCGTTTCGGGGCAGTGGTTGCGTGAAGAGACGTGCTCGTATCTGGATTGTTCTGTAAAGTGGGGTGCTGATGGCGCCTTATCGCCGAATTTGCAAATTCCGAGGCGGACGACATGTCCGACTGGTTCGATTGATGGCGTGACTGGAGCGGTTCATTTCGAGTCAATGTAACGTAATCTGCTATAAAGTTTCGCGTTTAGTCGGGGTCTTGGACTTGAGTTTACCCTTGGAACATAACCACCACCATGTCCGCTTGACACTCTCCTCCTCGTCCTGCACGTCTCTCCCTTTCCTCCCCGTCTCCTATCTCGCCGCGTCACCCAGCTGACTGCCGCGCTCTTCGTCCCTGTGAGAATGGTCAATACACTTGCCCGTACAAACAAGAACGGCTCTCTACTCTTCGAACCCGAAATTGTCTACCGTATACACCAGTCCTGACACGGAAAGCATCCCATAATCTTCCAGGTATGCCACCCCCCAGTCCCTTTCTTTATCCCCATTGCTAAATTTCGAATACTGCCCAGGCGCCACACTTGATATCGCAATGTCTGACACACCCAATCTCTTCACCATGGCCCGGTCCAAGCTGCACGTGTCCGTCGGAGGCCGCGACAGCTACAGCTTGCACCGATGGGTACTGCTCAAAAACTCCATCGTCTCCTCCTCACCTTGCATCCCAACCAGCCCACCGGTATCTGACGTATCTTCTCCTGATGACGACGCAGACGATACAGAGGAACTCGACTCCTTTATGTTCCCCGACGCCGGCAAATTCGTCAGCGGCAACCCCACCGACGGCGATAACGCCTCCGAGGCACAGTGGCTCGACTCTCTCCTAGAAACGCTCGGCGACGATGATGAGTACGACTTTGCAGCCGAGTCTGACCACAGTATTTCGACTCCCGTAGATGAAGACGACGAGCCGTTCCTCATGAGTCCCATGGGCTCGCCCATGTCCTCCTCTGACGACCTGCCCAGCCAGTCTGCTTGCTATCCTCACCCCATCACTGTATCATATTCATATCCATATCCTGTGCCATATCCACCGTTTCACCCCCCGCTCATCAAGTTCGACGCGGCCTTTGACTCTTCTTTCTCTTCGCTCCCCGCCCCCTATGATGATCCGCTCCCCTACCACGACCTAAGCGACGCGGAGCAACTGTCTGACTCGGTGCCTGACGCTATAGAAGACACCTCGGATGATGAATCAGACACCCTGCTCACGCCGTCGCTGGGTCGTTCGAGTGCATCGATCACGCTGGCAGACCCTGCGTCTATAGCCCTACCAGCTGACCGGAGCAAGCCCCGAGTGCCCCTTCCCCACGTACGCGTTGCCTCGGACGATGTTTATTTCTCTCCGTTCGATCCACTTCCCTTCCCAGACGACCATCATACTTATAGTAATCACCAAGAGTGCTAGTCGCTACGCTACCAATCTATCCTCCAATTTTGACTCTATGTCCTCTCTCTCCTCTCCTCCATTAGGCCAGTGTCTCTCCCCTCCATGCTCGCCCCTCAATAGCTCCTCTGAACCATCTTGCTTGAGCTGTCTATCTCTGTCTCATCATCTTTATTTCATCGTAGGGCCGGCGTGCAGTTCACCTGTTGATATAATCTTGTAGACCACTCATCTTCCACGTCTGGAATCACATATTCGCTTTCATTTCAGTATTGTGTTGCTGTGGGCTGGAGCCTTAGCGGACGGACCTCGGGGGGTGTGCACTAACAACTGTGTTGGGTTTAGTCTGAGTTTTCCCCGATCATTACGGCTTCCTTTCTTAGATCTTACTACCCGGCGGTTGGAGTGTCCACGAATCATCAGTGTCAGCTGGGCTCCCTGATTGGGCTTGGCTCTCTTTCGCCATTGGGTGGCGACATGTGAATGTCTCAATTGTTGTCTTGCTCATCGTTAAACCAGTGGTTTACTACCCTATTAGTACTACTCCCGCATCTTCCCTTGTTTCACTTGCTGGATCTGCGCCACTGACGCTGTGAAAATATTGTACTGCGGTGTTGTTGAACGCGGTCGGCCACGCACTGGACGGCGGGAGCGGTGTGCACTGGAGCTTGGGCGCTAAAGAAGACAGTTTTCGAGTCACTTTGAGTGTCTGTTTGTGGTCTGCTGACCTGCAGCGTGGGCGTGCGGGGTACTGACCGAGATTTAGGAGAAAGGGGGCTTTCGCTTCGAGAGCGTGTCGAGGTTGGCTATATCGGCAGGAAGATGCCCGGGAGTGGTGGGTATCGTGGGGAGAAGAGCAACCAGGGAAAAAAGTTGGCGCGTTCAGGGAGGGGAGTAAGTCATCGTCAGATTCTGTGCCTTGAGAGGAAGAGGAAAGACGCCGCACCTGTCAATATAGTCGCTGAGGCGGTTCGCGACGAGGAGGATGTGTGGGAGGCCGTGTTGTGCGGCGGCGGCGTTTGCCTTGAGGAGCCGCTCGTAGAGCTCTAGATCACAATGTGGCATAAAACATAGAGTGGGTCGCTGGAAGGTGTACCCGGCGTCCTAGACAGATAGATGATAGTCAGTAACATGATATGCCGGGCGCTGGTGGCAGAGAGGCGCCCGGAGCGTTACGCATACGTGCTTTGTTTTCAGCGAGAAGCTGCAGGCCGAGCTCCGAAAACAGCATCCTGTCTTCGGGTGTAAAGACTGGATCATACAACGACACTTTCGCGCGGTCCTAGGTAAGAAAAACAAACAAAAAGGACACACAATCGCAGAGCGTAGAGCGTCGCTTGGGAGTTAGGGGTGATGGGACGCGGGGGGCGGGGTAGAGAGAGACAGACGCACGATGCTGAGCCGCTCGCACGCGGCAAGCAAGAACGCGAGCTGGGCGCGGGCGTTGGGCGAGGCGGTGGGGCTGCCCAGGCCCAGGCACAGCACGTCGAGTGGGGCGCGCGCCAAGGGAGCGTCGATCAGAATTTCTGCGGGCGCGTGTGGGTGAGTGGCGGGACTTAGTGCGGGTAGACAGGGGGCGACAGACGCTGGCACTGGGCGAGCCAGCCGTCGTCGCGCGCGAGCTCATCGCGGACGCGTTGGACGGCGGCCAGGGGCGGCTCGCGAGGGTTTGTGGCGCGGCTCTTGCGCTTCCTGCGATTAACCGGGATGAAGTCTGGATGGACCGGGGATTGGGAGGTCGAGGAGGACATGAGGGCGCGGCCAACGGCTTGCGATCCAAACAACTACCGTTGCAGCTGAGCTGGTTCAGCATCAAGAGAAGGGGCGCTGTTAATTAGGCTGTCCACACGCACACAGCACGTTCAAGGGTGTCTACGGCATAAGTAGTACTAGTAGTACGCATAATGACTCGTTTGATCGAAAAGGAAGCACACCAGACTTGTGCTTTTTAAAATATATTACATTTGCGCTCCCGCAGGTCACAGGGACTTGAGCGCCCACAGGTCATCGCCCAGATACGTCGCAACCTCCACACCCACGTCCTTGTTCACCCGGCGCATCTCCTCCGTGCCCAGCTTCGTCAGCCCAATCCCCACCGCGTGCTCCTTGCCCTCCGCGTGGATCGCCACCGCCGTCCCTGCAGGCAGCGCGGACTCGGGCGGGGGCAGGTACCCGCCCTTTGACGTGAGCCCCGGGCACATCATCGGCGCCCCGCCCAGCAGGAACCGGATTGCGCCACGATCGACGCCCACCTTTGGGAGGATGTACGGATCTAGAGCGCGTGCAGTCAGTCAGCGAGTCAGCCAGCCCGTCAGTCCATGCACGCAGCCCCGCAATGACGCACATTTATGCAGCAGCCGTAATGTGGGGTAGTATGGCCCGTCAAAGTGCTGGATGATGAGGGGCTCCCCGTGCACCGTGTACACCGAGACATGTTCTCTACTGTCCTGGGAGATTAGATCGAACGTTCTGCTACCTCTGACGCTGTGCGCGGACGCACCATTTGACGTGCACCAGGCCCTCCTTCTTCGGCCAGATCGCCTCCAGCGTCTCAGGCTCAATCTTCCATTGCGCGAGCACGGCTGCTCTGATCGCCCGTTGCACGGACGATTTGACGGGCGTCTGCCCTGCGATGTCCGTTGCAGGACTGAATCTACCAAGATCCGTCCATGTATCAGCAAACCTGGGATCGAGCAGGGTAGAGGACGGGCTACTTCTTGAACATTGGCTCTGCGTGGTTGCAACTCGACGAATTCAGAAATCTACATGATCATCCGAATCGATCACCAAATTCAAATTCAAAATAAACGTGACCCCCCCAATTGAATAGTGCCATGCGGCAAAAATCATAGTCATTGAATTGGTGGATTCTACATTATTTCTTGTGCTAGTAGTACATAGGATTATAGACACTCGAGAGCGGCAAGAAGAAACAGCAGGGCGATAGGAGCTATGAACGGGAGGGGGGAAAGGTGGGTCGTGATTTTACGTACAAATAGTTGTCGTGAGCATCAAGTTCAGGTTCAGGTGCGTCAACTCCATAATCCAACAGACATCAGATGTCCTCGTCTTTGTCTTCAATCTGGTCAGGCTTGAGCATTCCTGGGATCCGCATCGCCGTCTCGCGCTCCTCCTGCGCCTTCCGCTGCGACTCTGCCTCCTTCTCCTCCAGGAACAGCTCCGTGTTGTCGCCCGCGGAAAACTCCTTTAGCTGCACGAGGAAGTCTCGTAGCGCCAGCTTGAACCGGTTGATGTCGTTGTGGTTCTCGCCCAACGCGTTCACAAACGTCAAGACGTGGGTCCTGATCATATGTCGTAGCTTTCATTAGTCACCGATTTAATGCCCGAGAACGTGTGCAGGGACGTACGGTTGGACGTGCGGGAAGGCGTTCTTCAACAAATTAGCGGTATACTCCCTAAGGAAGGTAGCATTCGACGTCGTCTGCGACGGGTCGAACAGCGGCGTCCGTATAAGGTTTAATTCTACCAGCTGGAACATGCGCGCCAGCAGCACGCTCTGCAGCTTGAAGCCACTCTTATGGTCCGTGTCGGTTAGCACAAAGAACGTGTCTTGCACAATGCTGAGGAAATATTGCTGGAAAAAGGCGTTGCTGACGGCTTCAGGGGCGCTCGCAAAGTTGTTCACCACTTCTAGGCACACTATGACGCGATGTTGAGAAATAGACACGAAAAATAATGCAATCGCAATGCCCCAAAAAATACCCACAGTTAAGACCAGTGTCGGCAATGTCCCGCATTGTGTGCTTGATGGCCCAAATAATACTGTCCATGAACAACTTGAACTGATTCGGTGGGATCCCTAACAGGGCTATTTGACATGACCAAGTTTAGTGACGGAATTCCCGGAACATTCGAAACACGTACCAGGGAAGCAGTTCAAGTTGATAGCCCGAAGGAGTTTGAAGAACCCTACACGGTGCTCTGGGTATTCGGCAAAGTCTTGGTTAATCATGTTCAGTGTAGGTTCGAATACTGCATCAAGAATGGCCGGAACTTGGGGCGTAAGGAGGTTCTATTGCAGGAAATGAATATGAGAAAATGACATTGGCGATATGGAGCAAAAAGAGCTTACCCCAAGACGCCCCATGATGGTGGCCATCACGTTCAGGACCTCTGCGTCTCTCGCCGTCGGCACATTGCGGTTGTAGTCGCCCAAAATAGCGTCCAGCAGCGGCGGCATAAAGTTGGCATTTACAGCTTCTAGGTCCTCGGCTTTTTTGATGTACGTTTCCATCAGCTTCAGGATTTCTTTTTTCACAGTGCGAAGCTGGCGGACTTTGGGAGTCTTCGTCGCGATCAAGCCTGCCATAACCTTTGGTAAACGTGAAACTTTCCGTAGACGTATTAGAGACGCACCCTCTTTTGCTATGGTCTCGCTGATGATGCCGCTGACAGCCTTGTACAAACCCAGCATGTCTAGGAATATTCGCCCTATCTGCGGCAGGTAAAAGCTACCTATGGATGTACACGCGGAGACATTAGTCTTCAGGACGTTTGAAAGAATCTTGATATTGTCCGTGCTGGCGAGCACGTCCATATTCTGAGCCGCTTGAGCCATAAGCGAGTCCCACTATGGATATGGTTGATTTATCGGCGAAAGAGAACTAGAAGAGACAACTTACTGCATTGTTAGGCAAGTCCATGAGCTTCGCAATGAGCTTCTCTTGCTGTGGTTTGTTCGGCTGTGCCGAAATCATGTATCCGACTGCTTCGTAGAAGGTATGGACCTAATTGAATACAAGTGGAGCGTGAGTCTAGGTCTTAAAATGGAGAAAGGTCGCGGTAATTACCTGCTGAGGTGAGAGGTCGACAGTAATTCTGTGGAGCAACCGTAGGATCTCGTCGATGAATGGCTCCTGCTCGCCAGATTGTTGCATGACGAAATGTCTGCGACACTTCTGCGCAATCTTGATGAAGGTATCGCAGGCCATATCCTGAACACCTAACAAAAATAGATCCATTAGGCTCATGAAAACTAAGGATGATGCAACGAACCCTCATGCGTCTCGTGCATGAATTCAAACAACTTATTCACAACAGTTTTCAGGAATTTCCAATGTGCCTTGAGGAATCGAGGGTATTGGCCGACAATATACATGATATCCGAGGCAACAACCGCCTTGTTATCCTTGCCGCGCTTGATTTCGCACAAACCGAGGAGGTCTTTGATGACGGTGACCAGGAAACGTTTCTCTGTCTCTTCGTCTGGTGGGGGTGGTGTGAGCAGCTAGGGAAGATGTTGCGGGGGTAAGCACTCACTCATTGCTCCGGAAATCGAACCGATAGCCCAGCATAGGGTGTTCAGGTTGTTCCATGACCACTCTGACCCATCAACTTGTTTTGCGAGCTTCTCGGTAAGTATCGTCTCCGTGTCCGTGACGTCTAGATGGGTCAGGTACACGAGTAACTCGCGCATAGACTTGTAAAGGACAATGGTGTCGCTCTCCTTCATGAATTCTCGGACAATTTCACCCTCGTCGTTCTCAACAATGAGCACCTATCGGTTTTCCATCAGTAAAAATAAGATGAAGGTTAAATGGAGAGAGAAAGAGCACACCTCCTCAGGCTTGACCATCCGCTCAATAACAACCAGCCGCAGATTCGACAATACATCGCTATAGATATTCTTCCTCAAGGACATCCCGCTCAACATGCTCTGAGCACCGTTATTCCCAAGACTCAATCCCATGAGTAAACCAGACTCCCCGATCGGTAAGCTCTGAATTTCCTCGTATAGTTCCGCTACCAGCTTCAACCAGTACTCCAAACAAATCTTGAAGATTTCGCGCTCGTCCACTTGTGAAACCTTTACCATATAAAGATGTGCGTTAAGGAGCACGTCACGGTTGGGCTCAGTCTCCACGGCACGCAGGTGATTCGACAAGAAGTTGGCGAGGAACAGAGAGAGATTGAGGACCAGTTCTTGGCCTGCATCTCCGGCGTTTGCATAGGCCTGCGCGATGTTGGTACTGGGTGGGATCATGCGGTTGACCGAAGTCATAACCATCGCGAAAAGGATGACGAATTTGGGGTCATATTCAGGACCCACGTTGAGTGCCGCAATTTCAGCCAGGCATTTGAGAGTGACATTGCGGAACTCTGGTGCTTCGAGGAACTGTGAAGATATTTGGTTAGGGGTAATTAGCAAAACACTAATTCTGACTGACGCGATTCAAGAGGAGGTCGATGATCGTTGTCTCAAAAATGTATCCTAGAGGGATCCAGTTCAAGAATTTGAGCAAAGTTTCCAGTGTCGCCCTGATCAGCGAGGTTTTCTGTGCTTCCTCGAGAACTTCTGAGCAGAGCTTAAATATCTCGGAGAACTCTCCGCACATCTGGTTCTTGAGGTTTTTTATTTTTGTCTGCGTCATTTGCTCCGCAGAGAAATCGAAAATCTCTTCGGAAAGTAGCTTCAGGATAACCATATTGTTCTCGCAAAGAGAAAGATTAGTTTTTGAAGACTCCACAAGTTCTGTTATGAAGGTCGGCCAGTTATGAGGCCATTCTTGCTTGAGAATCTATCAAGGAGGTTACGTCTCGAGCCTAGAATGGGTTGAGAGATGTAAAAGCATACCTGGACCAGGGCCAGGTTAAGTTTATTGATGTATGCCTTTTCCTTCCGCATCGCAACCTCATCGGAGGCGACCTTGACATTGACTCCAACTACGAAATTTCGGATGCCTTTGAATACCCGTTAGATCCAGGGGCTGGCGTCTTATCCACTAAAAAAGTCTCACCCTGGCGTTGACCATCAGGAAGAGTCTTCCAGCGTGTATTGATAAGTTTTTCCAATATTTGCAAACCAATGTACTAGGGGTCAACTAGATGAGTCAGGCTATCGGATGAAAAAGGAGACAATCGCACCTTGGACTGTGGAAAGGAAGATCTCTCGAGAATATCTGGTACTCTTGTCCATGAATCTGGATGTTCTTCGAGTTGTGTAAGAACTTGTTGGGCTAACTGGCGCTATTAGCGTTTGAGAATCAGATCGCCGATTAAATGAAAAACGCGTAAATATGCGTACTTCCTGACCAACTCCCGTGTAGAAGGTCATTACCACCTTATCCAAGAGAGCGACATCGAAGTCGCTCGAGAAATCGAGCAAACCCTGCCGGGATGAATGGTCAGTAATCAACCAGTTGTTATTCAAGAGTAGATCACGCACCTCCATGATTGTAGCACTGATCAAGGAAGTCTATCCTTATATGTACTTTGATTATAGAGTGCGACAAAGAGAAGCGTTGACACGAAACGCGTTCACGGTCGAATAGTAGAATCGAGCACTTGGGCAAAGGGCCAAGTCCAACTTCAGAATCACAATACCTTATCACCGAATCACGTGACAACAATCTCACGGATTTAACGACGTAATAATAACGAGTCGACCTTGGGCGCTGCCGCTGACAGTGAGCGCATCAAATCCTTATTTTTGTTTTCACTCACGCAGCGATGTGCCTCCCAGAGTCTCGCTCACCTTCTATAGAAGTGACGCATCTCCATCACACGTATGCACACAGCTTACAGGCTTCTCGTGGCTGGTGACCAGCAGTTTCGCTTACAAAGCCCTATCATGGTAGGGCTTGTTTTAAGGCTGCAATCTGCCTGACATAGATCATTATCACGTCACATTCCCTACAATGGCCGCAGTCCCTAAAACCCAGCGTGCGTGGATTATCCAGAGTCGAGGCCCTCCCTCCAAGGCACTCAGCCTTCAGTCCAACTGGGAGGTTCCTACCGAGCTCAAGGAGGGCGAGGTTCTTGTAAAGGTTCAAGCCGCTGCGTTGAACCCAGTGTGAGCTGCTTGTAAAAGATGATTCAAATCGGAGTGTTTCACTGATAAAGGCCCACAGCGGCTATAAGTTAATGAAGATGCTACCTAATTTTGCAGGCACTGGACGACCGCTCCCAGCAGAGAATGATTTCTCAGGTGTAATAGTCGACGGAAACGGCACACATTTCTCCGAAGGCGACCAGGTCTTCGGTTACATTTCCACTGGTATTTTGAGCTTCCTCGTTTTGGAATATATTCTAAGATGTTCTTTTTTATTTAGAAATTTCCTCGGTTATTCGACAGGGCGCGCTCTCTGAATATGTTCGCATACCATCTGATCACCTCGTCATCCGTCCTTCCAATGTGTCACCCATCCAGGCGGCCGGAATAACACTTGTCGCACAGACTGCACATGCGGCTCTCTTTGATGTTGGCAAACTCGAAGCCGGGCAAACGATTTTGATCAATGGTGGAAGCTCTTCCGTCGGTGCATATGCAATTCAAATCGCGAAGGCAAAGGGGGCCAAAGTCGTTGCAACTGCTTCTACGAAGAACGAGGAATTTGTTCGCAAACTGGGTGCCGACGAGGTCCGTGCTTAACACTGATGCATAGTGTCATTACATTCAACATCGACACAGTTTATTGACTATACCAAAGCCCCCTTGCATAAATACCTCGCCGCGAACCCTCCGAGCCCCAAGTTCCATGTCATACTGGACGCCGTAGGACTTGTTGACCCATCGCTATATACCCACAGCCCAGCCTATCTTGCCCCTAACGGGATTTTCATTTCAACTGGTCCCCTGCCTAAAGATACCTCTGCATCAGAATTGTGGAAATTCATCAAGACAAGCTATGTTATGGTCATGCCTCGGTGGCTTGGAGGCACAAGCAGGACTCATAAGTACACCTTCTGGATTAACTAAATGTTCTACTTCTCACTTGAAAACTAACAGGATTGTGATGCTCAAGCACAAAAAATCCAGACTAGATGAAATCCAAAGGATGGTTGCGGATGGTAGGAGCAACAACGTTTTTAGCCAAGGGGTTATGTTCTGAATAATTTATGCGCAGGTGTCATTGTTCCTCCTGTCGACTCTATCTACGAATTTGACGACGCGTTAAACGCATATAAACGACAAATGTCGGGGCGCGCGACCGGCAAGATTATTGTCAAGGTTGATCCTACTTTGACCTGACTTGAGGAGTCCATCATATACCAGCTACGCCTGTCCATACTTCATGTACACTACTAATACTTTTCTTAATTGTTTAGTTTCAACTTACTGTGTGTTCCCCATGTACATTTAAATGTGATCAAGCGACTACTTTCACCAGGCAGCAGATGGATGAATTTACAGGCTGAGACTATGGTATATCATCATAACATGTACACATGTCTTGGACGGATCGACAATTTGAACCACAGTCCCACATAAACCCCTGTTGCTTTCTGCTATTGATATTTCCATGTGGCTTATCGTAGCTATTTCCTCTGAGCTACATTTACGGCGGTGGCCCACTCGGAAGGTAACGACTACGGTATTGCTGAGTTTCTTATATCAATTACCTGACTGTTTGACTGCGAGGATCTTCTTGACACTTCATGGTTATCAATGCGAGTATGATGAGGTCAATAGTTTCTGCCTGGCTTACACCATCCCACAATCTGGGCTCAATAATGTCTCTTTCACTATGAAAACAAGCAAAACTGATTATGCCAAGATGATAAAGCATGCATGCATGAAGGCAAAGCCTAACATCATGGTGTTTCTGACTGAAAATGAGGTATTTCGTGGACCTGAATGTACTGGTATTTCTTGATCATCCATTTTTCTTTCTTTGAACGAGAGAGGGCAAACGGATAGCGTACAGTAATAAAATAGACTACTTATATATTAAAATGGAAGTGCCGGACAGAAAACACATGAAAGAAGTGCAATGGTCACGGGCATCGTGAACACTCGCAACCATCAATGAATATTCCAACACCCTCACCAGAAGAAATAGAACAGAACAACATCATAAAACAACTCAAAACACTCTATTCATGCCAGGACTGTCAATGCTTGTTTCCTTAGTGTTGTACTCCCTTCCCATATCCAATTCGCCCATGTGTGCCTTGTGCAGCACATGTATCATTCAACTCAGGCATAGGCCTGTCTCTTTGCTTTCTTTACTGGTTTCAGTTTGTTTTGTGAAAAGGACAAGTATCCCTTTTTTTGTTTGGGATTAACTGCTTGGGGGACGCTAACAGTGATGAGCTAGTGACCTGCTCAGGTGCAGTGCACAACACAACCAACTCTTATTAGCTAGTTAGTTAGTTAGTGAAACCAACACCTGTTTGTTACAAAGACCTAAGAGGCTTTGGCAGGTACAAAAGACTTGCATGTGGGGTCTTAGGTTCGAGATTCCCTAGCACCGAGTTAGCGGCCTAGAGGGAGGAGTGAAGTAAAGGGAGGCTGATGGCCTGCAAATGTGATACGAGGCCGGGAGAGGCCAGGAGGCAAAAGACAAGTGGGGGAACCAAGGGACGAGAGTAGGAGCCACAACGGCTTGTGGCTTCTAACAACGAGAGGGAGGCTAGAGGTTGGTGTAAGAGAACAGCCCCAGCACAGCACCAAGGGGTTAGTAGTGGTCTACTGGGCTAGCACTGCACTAGCCGGACAAGGTTTGAAATATGAGGACACTGGCACTGCACCGGTGTACCGACACGGCGTCGGGTTTGCAAGACAAAGTTGGAGCAATGGGTTCAGATGCCTTCAGCACCACCCAAAAGCTATGAGGACAAGAAGCTGGTTGCTACTGCAGCGAGCCGGGGACAACAAGGGACGAAGTAACAAGGTATGCACTGAGGGGCAAGGCGGCTTGGGACCAGTCTCACGGCTTTGATGGGAGAGATGACAAGCTTGAGGGATTTTTGAGATGAAAGAGATGGGGGATAACTGGGGGATTGATTCTCTGTCTATAGTAATGTTTACATGAGGTTTAAATACTAAGTAAAGACTTTAGATTTTTTTGTATGAAAAGTAAAAGGGTGCCCTTGTATCTGTGCTGGAAATTGGGGTGCAGTTGTCATTGATGTAGTAAGTTGTGCCCTTCTATGTTTGGTAAGGGCAGCTATACGAAGTTGAAGTCGTCAGTTAGCCAGTGGCGCCCTGTGATGATGGCAATGATGGGCTGCCGGTCTTGGCATGTTGTAACAGGCGCCGGACGACAGGCGCCTTCAGCGGCCTGTGTCATGGCGTGGTTGGCTTTCTTGCGTGCTGCCTCGGTGGCGTCTAGCAGTTGCGGTCCCATTCAGCTTTGCTTTGGTCTCTTGGACTGCGTCAGTGTCATCGGCTCTGGTCCCTGCTGGTTGGTCTGAGTCCAGTCTGGTTGCAGCTTCGGTTTCTTGCTGAGTTGGACTTGTGCTGCAAAGCACAAAAATGGGGATCCCGGCAACCAGATGAAGCGCTGGCATATCATCTCCTCTTCACTTGAAATCCTGACTGTCCTCGGTCAGCGACACGTGGCCAAATCAGGTGATTGTTGTTGTGGTGGCCCTAAACTTTTGTCTTCTTATAAAGGGACCCGGTCTGCTGTCCTTTTGTCCACTTTTCACAAAGTACCTCTGCATCAACAATGTCGACTTCTGCTTGCTCTGCTCCTCTCACCATTTGCACCGTCGGCTCTTTTGTCGAGTCGCTCAATGAGGCCTGGGACAACTTTGTCACAGATTTGGATGCCGGCAACAATGTGGCTGACCAGGTCCTGTTCCTAGCTTCGCGGCTCGATACTCTGGCTGGCTGGCCTCCAGTATATCTTGGGATCTGGGCTGGCGAGGATGCCGCCTGTGTACGGCTGCTTGAGTATGTGAAGAAAAAGGCCTTGAAGAGGTCTATCCCTCTCTAGCGGTTGCCTGGACTGAAAAGCAGCGGGTGCGTTGATGAGCCGGGGCTGGCTCTGGACACCAAACACAGCAGGAGCCATGTCAGCTTCTACCACAAGAGCTGCCGACCTTGTCCGACTTTGGCCCCGGCCTTTTGACACCAGCAGAGACCGACGTTTTTGGCACCTTCAAGGCCGGAGTTTCGGGGCCTTGAAGCCGGAGTTAGGCCGGAGTTTCGGTTCCTCGAGACCGGAGTCCGAAGCCGACGTTTCGGTTCCTCGAGACCGGAGTCCGAAGCCGGCGTTTCGGCTCCTCGAAGCCGGAGTCCGAAGCCGATGTTTCGGCTCCTCGAAGCCGGAGTCCGAAGCCGATGTTTCGGCTCCTCGAAGCCGGAGTCCGAAGCCGACATTTCGGCTCCTCAAGACCGGAGTTTGAGGCCGAGGTTTTGGCACCTTTGAAGCCGGAGTCTAGGGGCCTTGAGGCCG